>JAOXYM010000019.1:8481670-8510925 GCA_028567055.1 Leptatherina wallacei
CAGTCCTTTAATCCTCGATATGTTCTTTAAGTGATAATAGGCTGACTTCACAACTGTCTTAATGTGACCACTGAAGTAGATGTAGTGAGTATTTTCTCTGGCAGGCATGAACTGAGTGATTCAGTCGCACGTTGAGTTTTTCCTGCATGTGAATGATGCTGCTGCTGATGAATTTTCCTGGTGTGAAGCCACATTTTGTGGCTTCATCTATAATTCTGTTCAAGGGTCTCATTCAAACAGATTTGTCTTGATTAGCTTTTTAAAAAAAAAATGTTTTTGTAAATGGGCACTAGATGTGCATTGATAATTACACGAGCAACCATACTGAAAGGATATATGGGTTTTTTGGTGTTGGTGGTTATTTTGAACTCCTTGGCTCATTGCAAAGCTTTTGTGCATTAATCCCTAAAAGTGCAAAAAGTGAGACACGTTGCCTCTGTAACCTAGGTCAGCTGCCATGTTTGAATGACTTACAACAATATAGAGCTTAATGCTGATATAAATAGCCTATTTACTTTGCCCATGCAGCAACACAAAGACTCTGCTCCATCAGTCAGCAGTGCTGAAGTAATGATTTACACCCGAGTCGGGTCAAGCACTTCTTTGAGAGCTCTCTAGCTTTAAGGAGTATGCATGCTTTGAATTACTGAGTAAATATTTGTTTTATGTGCCCTAACTTGGAATTGCTGCCTTTAGGTGTGAACGTGTAAATCGTCCTCTTAAGCATGAACATGTTCAGATGTTTTAAAAGAATCCTCTTTTTTCTCAGGCGCTGGACCAGGATCGAACCTCCCTGCAGAAGGTGAAGAAGTCAGTGAAGGCCATCTACAATTCAGGTCAAGGTGAGACGACGTGTTTCTAAATTCATCTCATCTGATTGTTTTCTGGCTTTACTTTGTGTGCACATCCAAGAAGCATCTCCAGAGGAAAGCCAAGGATTTCTTAGAGGTGTGTAATGAGGGTTTCTTTCGTTTTGTTTGTGTTTGGAATGCAGCCTTTTGTGGGACAGATGGTGTAGCAAATGTGTGTATCCAAGCTGACCCGGAAATCAACACCTGACTTTGTTTAGCTGGTTGCTGCAACATGGATTCTCAGTAATTTCCCACTGAATACTTCTGAGAGCAGCCTCCTCCCTGTAAATTGACAGTTTAAGATATTTGTGTGTTCTCCATAGTAAAGAAATAGTTTACTGTTGTCTCATTTTAACTCTTAAGAGTGAAACAATGTGCAGCCCTTCATAAGAACAGCTGAAACATCTGGAATTTGCTTGTTTAATAAGTTCCAGTTAAGAATAAAGAAAGTACCTCTTCTTTTATTTATAATGTTTTACATATCAGGACATAATGAATAATCATCTGCTCTTTGCCAGGTCTAGACAGTAGTACACCCATACTGCATCTATTGCAGCAAGGTACTGCTAGTCAAATGTAGTCAATTAACCCATTAAGCCCATTAACTGATCAAGACTGCAAGACTACAATGATCAGAGAAAAAAGATTCATGTGCATGACAGTACAGTGGGAGAAAACCTGAACAACTGTCTTGTTTGGAAAAGTAGCAAGGAAAAGCCTTGTATTTGTAAAATGAACATGGCAATATAGCTTAAGTTTATTAAAGTTTAGTCTAAACAAAACACAAGACTTATGGATCAACGTTCTTTGGATAGATTAGGCCATATAGGAGATCTTCGGCGATATAACGCAGCACCATATTTGGAGAAAACCAAATACAGCATATCAGCAGAAACACTTCATCCCAGTTGTCAAGCACAGTGGTGGAGGGGTGATGATATGGTGTTGTTTTACCTCAACAGGACCTAGAGACCTTGCAGTCATTGAGTTGACCTTGGATACCAAATGTGAGGCCATCTGTCTGACAGCTAAAGCTTGGCTTAAAGTGGTTCCTGCAGCAGGATAAACAGAATGACTAAAAAAAGAATAGAATCAAGAAGTTCAGATTCAGTCCTGACCTCAACCTTACTTGAAATGCTTTGGTGCGGCACCTTAAGAGAGCTGTGATAGATGAATTCCCTACAAGCTTCACTGAACCGAGACAACGTTGTAAAGAAGGGTGGGGCAACATTCTTTGTCTACTATGTGAGAGACTGATAACGTTATACAGAAAATTATTTCAAGTTATTACTGCGAAAAGGGGATCCTGCAAGCTACTGAATCATGTGATGTACAGTAGTTAGTTATTTTTTTTTACACATTTCTGATGTAATGATATATGTGGTATTATTAATCGGAGAGTATATATAAAGTGTTTTTATGTCATCATATGTAAAACCCGCAGCTACTAGTTAAAGCTGTTGGTGCGTTTAGGTGCATCTCATTAAAGTGATACAGTGATTTATGTGATCTCAAAATAGAAACAAGAGTGGGATGTTTGTGTAAGCAAAAGGAAAGCACAGATGAACTTCAGACAGAGTCGTTCTAACATGCAGATATACACCCCTCCAGACATAAACACCGTCAGAAAGGCAGATAGTAATTATCTCTTTCCAGTGCACACAAACAAACTCACTTTGTTTTAAAGAAAACACTGGTTTCTGACTGGACTTTTATCATCATCCTTGAGAAGCTGCAGTCTAATTTCATGTCACACGATACCAGTAGTTTTCCAAAGCAGAGTACAGGAGAATGTGTTAAGCTGTAGAAATGTTAGCAGATCTGAGGTTTGTATCAAACAATACTTAAGCTATAGATATTTAACTTACATTATTTTTTATATGAAAATGTGCTGTTTTACTCTAGAATAAAGAAAAAGCTGTTTATAATTGGGAACTGTGGTAACTATTGTCCAATCTGCCAATCAGCTAAATTAAAGTAGTTGATGGCAAAGCATATGCTCCTGTTGCCTTCACCCTTTGAAATAAAACAGTTCTCAGCCACAGGTGGTTAACAAATATGTAACGTCGTGTAAAATTGAAGTCATCAATCAACGGGAACCCTCTTGTCAAATAGCTGATCCCTCAAGTGAGGAATGACCTTTCAACTTTTCATGCAAAGGTAAAGAAACTGGGAGGGTTTGCAAAGTTTACATTATGGATTAGGCTAAATTGATGCTAGATGTAATCTTGTAATCTGGTCTGAAAAGTATATATCAAGGTATTTTTTTTCAAAATTCTAATGTTTTCATGATATTTTTGTTTATTTATTTTCATGTATACCTGGGTGTTAACCACATTTTCCACTGATTATGTGAAGAATTACTGCAGGAGAGAGGCTAAGAATATATCCATTTCTATTGTCATTATTAGCATCCCAGCCCTAGCATTTATGCTATTAGACAAAAATCATATTATTGCAAAAAAATCTAAACCAAGCAAAAAAAATGTTTTTGATGTGAACCTATTTACCGCCCAGCATTAACTAATTGATCAAATTCATTATTAAAGCTTATTGGAATAAGCAGATCAGTTTTTAGCATCTGTCCTGCGCAGTCTGACACAGCACCAATGATCATGAATGAGTATCTAACAATGAGACAAAATAATGTTTATTGACATTAAAGTCTCTTATATAAATGGATACACAATGGATATACAATATTTTTCTCATTTATTAATGAGGGAAACATACTAGGTCACTTATTTTTCAAGGATTTTTAGGCTCTTCCGGCTTGACAGGGTCAGAGAGTGGAGAAGGGCATGCAGCAAAGGGTCCCAGGCCGGGCCTTGAACCTGGTTTAACTGTACTGAGGAGCTGTAGTGCTGTGGTGTTTCTCATGGGGCAGCTGCTCAACCAGTTGACCTACACGCTGCCCAGGTCAGTTGAAATTTTTACAATTGCAATAGGAACATGATGTAAATACCTACATCCGACAGGGATAAAACATATGATCATTTCATTAATCTTTTCTAAAAAAAAAAAAATTTAATAAAAAAAAAAAAAGATCTGATGATAAAGTGCATAAAGTAGCTGATTATATTTTTGCTTTAAAAAAAAAAACCCAGACCAAAGCAGAGATATAAAGTAGTGCCATGGTGTTTACATTAAAATATTATATTTTAAGGAGGGGCATGTCAGGGTGTCTCAGGTGGTTAATCTCCTTTTATTCAATGCCCTACATGCTTTTGGAAAGCTCTCTCCAATAGAGGTTGAGAGTGTAAAGCTATTATCACCCAAAGTGCCACAATAGCCACATTAATGGGAAATGTGCCAGGTTAAAAAAAAACAACCTGGCACTACCATGTAGTGCAGCTCTAGAGCAAAGTAAGGGCAGAAAATGACAAGGTATGATTCAAACTATGCTGTTAAGACAGTGTCAAGTCAGTGTTTGGATAATAAACCTAATCACTAACAATGTCATCCTTCATGTAGAAATGGGATGGCCAAATATATACATACATACAACCAAAATATTAGATCTTGAAGGGTAGCACAAATTTAGTCTGATTACATGAATGATATGTAAGAAATGATGGAAAACACAAAGAAGGAAAATTCTAAATGACCGAATAATTTTTGGACTGTGAGATTAAATATCAGAATGGTTATGAGCTCTGCAGGGTGTTTGTCTCACTGACCTCCCTCTGAAGTCCTTTTTCTACAATTGGCTTCAGTCTGAACACCTTCCCCCTCCACCTCCTCTCCATCGGGAACTTAACAACAAGTACAGATGGCTACAGCTCCTGCAGAGTTTAACTCACTGGGAGAACCAGACGTCTTGTTATTCGGACGTTAACTGTATATAAAGATGACTCATTATTGTCAAAATTCTTACAACAAATGCCAGTCTGGATAAGCTCGGGTGGGAAGTCAACAGCCAAGCACTCATGTCTGTTAACGAATTGCTTGAGTTGCTGCTCAGATGAAAGAACTTTCCGTTGCACGATCATGAGTATTTCTGCCACATCTGTGTTATTGTTAACATCACTCCAACAAAGCCAAAAATATCTGCATTATCCCCAGCCCATTTCCCCATCTTCTCTTTTTAGATGTTGTTCTAGGTGTATTTATTTATTAATTTTTTTAAATATTAAATGTACAGTGTACATGAGCATTCTCAGTCATCTAATCAGGATATAAGATGAGTAAAATTGAGCACATACCGTATGCTAGGGCTCTTCAACTGGCGGCCCTTGGGCCACATGTGGCCCAACTTATGATTGGGCCACATGTGGCAACCTGAAAATAAAAGTACTAACAGAGATATGACAGTGGCTGAAAGGCTAGCTGACATCCTCTGTTACTGAGCGTGAGATTTACTTGTTGGGTTTGAAGGCTAGCGTTTGTTTTTTTATGGACATGAGAACAGACAAGGCCTGGACAAGAATGACTCTGTATGTACACTGTTTAAAGCCAAAATAAAATGTAATTGCAATACTACAAACATTAGTTCCCACCCCAGGTTAGAGGAGGAGAATAAAGAGCCGGTTATTGCTCCTAACTATTGCTCACACAATCTTTCTGGAGATTCCAGGCAAAATATGCACATAATCACTAACATTTGGATATGTGTTGAATTTATTTATTGTTCGACATGAATAAAAGATAGTGGACTTAAGTTTGTTTGGTAACTTGAATTAATGGATACTGATACTTAAAAGTGAGAAGTACCCACAAAGTGAGGAAAAAAACTCTGAAAGGGAAAAATAGATCCAAAACTGCAATTTGATTGCGTTTTACAACTGGAGCTGTATTAGCATAGTACAAGACGGTATGTTGTGATAGCCTACAAGTAACGATAAATCAAAACTAAATTAAAACAAGTGTGAAATATACCATAAAAAATGTTTGACTTTACCCGCTACTTACTGGCCAAAGACAATTTCTGTCTCTGTTGAATTTGTTCGCCTGAAAATCTGGCCCAGCTGAAGATGTAGTTGAATAGCCCTGCCGTATGCATTAATTTGAAAATAATTTAAGCCAACAAATGATGATACTGACATTTTTAAGTTTATTTTTTAAAACAATTTTCAAAGGAAGTTGAGTCAGGGTTAACTAAAGTAATCTAATGCTGAAGAGGAAGAAAAGACACACCCAGTGGAAGATGTTACAAATAATTGGGTTAATTGGAAACTCTTCAGCTGTTCAGTGGCATGACAGCATATAGAAATAGCATCCCAGAAGGACTTGAGTGTTTCAGAAATAAACATCAGGGTTCGCCTTGCTATGAATGACTGTGTGGGCAGAAAAGGTTCAACATTTAAGAATAACGTCCTCAGCATTGAGTTGCAATGACCTTCGGGGTTTCCATCAATGGTACATGATATTAAAAATGATTCAGAGAATTCAGATTTGTCAGTAAAAAACGACAACAAGCTGAAAAACCAATATGAACTGCTGTCATCTAGGGCAGTGGGAGGTAGAGGCTAGAGGAAGCAGGGCAAAATGTGGACCAGAGTAGTGATTGATCAGTCCTGCCCTAACACCAGTCACAGCTGAAGTGCCCCAGGCCACCAGAAATCCTTCCCCAGTGTGTACATTCATTTCCTCTAATGGGTGTGTTTCCAATGCTCCTCGGGGGCATTATCATAAATGTACAATGATCAAATGATGAGTTGAATGTAAAAATACAACATTGGAAGCAAATTATATGATTTACAGAATTTGATTGTGATTTAGATTTCCTACAGCCTGGCAGCTGGCCGTTATTCCTACCTGTGGTGCAGATCTGAACAGAGAAAAGGTCTGAATGCCCCTGATAATTCCTCTTTTCTTTTGTTGGGCCCTTATGCAATACTTCAATGAAAACTGATCATGAAGTTAAAATCTCTTCATCGGCCTGTGAAACTCTTCAGATTGTGGCTGCTGCTACAGATCCAGGTTAAAACTCTTCTATGGAAACATAAGCAACATTCTGCATATATTACAGTAGTATGGCTCAGTCATAAAGAGTACAGACTTGTCACCCACTGAAAACATTTAGTCAATTACTAAAATAATAATTTGACAAAGCAGCTGTGGCATACATCAGGCAAGACTGGGAAAAGATTTATTAAAACTTAAGCAAGCCATCTCTCAAGTTCTCATGTTTCTAAAGTGTTGATGAAAAAGAGAGGTGTAGCTGTGCAACTTTTTTATTTGTAAGCCTGGTTAAGTACTTTTTTTATGCATCATCTTCCTCATTCTTGATGGAGCACTTTAGTTGCACATCCTATGGTCTTTGCTAAAACAGGTCCATTACAGTCCTTGCAGATAAGCTAAGCTAGTCATGCTCATCATTGGTCACAGTTCAGAGCAGATAAACTGACTGTTTTGCCTCTCTTCTCTAACACAGACCATGTCCAGAATGAAGAAAACTACGCCCAGGCTCTGGACAAATTTGGTAGCAACTTCATCAGTCGGGACAACCCTGATCTGGGAACAGCTTTCGTTAAGTTCTCCTCCCTCACTAAGGAGCTGTCTGCCCTGCTCAAGAACCTGGTGAGCCCTGCATGCCAGCATCAGTAAAATCAATATCTTTGAGACAGAGGGGAAAATTGTCATTATACAGCCTTTTTTTTGTTCTTCTTTACCTTCTTCTTTACCTGTATAAGAGGTTTAGGATTTGGGTTTAAGGTTGAGATAAGGATTACATTAGGTGAAGGGTCAAAGGTCGGTAGAAACAGAGACCGAAGTCAGTAGAACTGAATGAGACTTCCTCATCCATCTCCACACTTGTACAAAATTGTCTAAAAGTCGCCTACATAGTCAAACTTTCATCACAGTTGGACAGTATAGCCAACTGCAGCTATATCTACCTTTTGAGCCTCGAATTATTATCACCCCCCCCAGACAGGCTCTTATCTGCATGCTGTGGATTTCCCCTGGCATTTCTGTTGAATGATATGTCCTGTTTGAATCCTCTGTGAGTGATTGTTGTTGGAAGAAGAGCCAGAGCCCACTCTGTTCTTCTCTTCCCGTAGCTGACAGCGAGATTAGACTCCATAAATTCACTTCGCAGCAATACGAACAACTCTGTGCCGTGTGTCCATGCAGAAACCTACACTAATCACTCACCCGTCTGCACTACCTGCATATTGTGCGGAAGTGACACTATCTCTTTTCATTGCTCACACTTTTTTTCTGCTTGTTTTTTTCTTTCCATTTTGAGTTGTTCATTGAGTTTTTACACTTCTATAGCTGCACCCTAAGGGCAGCTGGTATATGCATGTGCAACAAATGAGTATTGATGAATAAAGCATGTCCCGGATGTCCTACATGTCCAATCAGCTAAAACAAACAGATCAGACTAACAGATTTGACCTGCTTTCCTGCATCTTCTTCATTGTTTATTCATTTCTGAGAATCGTGTGGTCAGTAAAAGCAAGGCGAGACCACGGCAGCTTCCAGGATGGACTGTTAGAGCACGCCAGCCAGTGAAAGATTGATTCTGATGTTAGCCATATGCAAGACGGGCACTTAAGTAGCACATTAGTGCCCATTAAGCATTGTTCACTTCCTTGACTGCTGCTGTGTGGCTGTGTGGACTTGGCTATCAACAACAAGGACTTAAATGCTTAGTACTGTTGTAAACGACTTAGCTGATCCAAAGGGTTAGAGCTGCTGAGCAAAGCTGTAGCAACTAGAGCTGCAGGACATGTCAAGCTTTTGCTAATTCTTCCAAAGACTTGTCAAGAGTAACCTCTTGATTTGTTTAGTCAGTAGCAGCAAGAATGTGTTGAAGCAACAGAAGATGAAGCTGGTATTTTTCTTCTTTTTAACTTCCAAAACTGATGTTTCTTTTTCTCTGTATCCATCCCCAAAGTCACTACTTTTATATCAATAAAGATCGAACAACTCTGTGAGATATAAAGGGACTTGCTTGGAGCAGGATAATTACCTGACTCTACAGGTCTCTTTTAATCTATCTGCTGCAATTTAGCATCTTTCAGTGCTTTAGTTTTGGTTCATGTTGACTTCTTTTAAAGCTATAATTGTCAACCTTAGATCTGTGTACCTCTAACTAAGTACACCAACATGTGTTGCACATATTCCTGGCATGAAACTGCCCTGGCATTGTTTGCCTTACGGGACCATGTCACGAACCAACTCCTAGACAGCAACACACAACATTACAAATGAAGTTTAAAAAACAAAACAAAACACTCTCACCATCATATGTAAAATTTTGGAAACGTCAGAGTTTAACTGCTGAAGAGAGCTCAGAGAAAAAACAGGATGACAGATGGATGTAGAGTTGGCTTTGTTGTTGCTGTTTCTTAGTAATAACTGATTTAAATTCTTGTTTTGTGTCATGTCTGCTTTGCTTGGCTCTGCCAGTAAGGATGCTGATGTGCGGGTTTAATCATGAAAAGAATAGAATTATGATCAATTTTCCCTCTGCTCTTTGCAGGCTGTAAATCAAGCTGTGCCGGATTTCTAGATGAAAACTACTGAAGCATGTTTATGTATTCCATTATATTACTTTAGGCACTCTGTATTACTGCTGAAAATAACAAAGCATCATATTAGTAGTGCATTCATCCCTATTAAGTTATCAGGAATTGGAACATAAAATATTACATTATAGTTGTCGTCTCTGCCTCACAGATGGAGCCTCAGTTCTCCACCTCAGTCCCATCCTAAGGTGTGGTTAGCTTGAAACTAATCCTGACGCTAATCTGAAAGACTTTGTATAGTGTCGGATAACTACTGGTGTTTTCCAGCCAACTACATTTAACGATCTCAAAACAACGTTGACTCTTCTCGTAAGTGTGCCAAGTGAAGAGTCCCCACTTTTGTAAACATATTTGGGTAGTTATTTCAGGCTAACTAGTTAGGCTCCTTGCATGAATGGGGAGAGAGCAACAACTTTGATTCCCTGTCCATGAAATCGGCACGTCTACAATCTTCAGTCAAGTCTGAGAAAAACAGATTAAAACGTTTGTTGCTACATTCAGAGCATGACCAGGGTTATATGATGTTTAGTACCAAATACTCAACTTCCTGTGCATAATGCATTGTGCGTGATACTTTCCTCTTTTTGCTTATTTGAGGCATCACCGCTCATGCATCATACAGCTGCCATCTTTTGCACCATTTCTTATTTTTTTGTTCGGTATTCTTCAAGTGCCAGCAATATGCTTTTCAGTGTCCTTGCTCAGGCTCTGCAGAGATTTCTAGATAAAAAGGAGAATAAAGATTGGACTCATCACATGATCAGAAGTATGGCTCAGCAATGATGATGGTCTTGCTCTGTGCCTGTTGCTCGAGAATAAAGCCAATCTTTGCTAACTGTGTGATACCAATGTGTCAGTTTTCTGGTTGCAGTTTGTTCCCCCCCCAAAAATAAAATAATATATATATATATATGACAAAGAAGAAATAGTTTGTTAATTGAGGTCTACTTTAAGGATTAAGACATATTTAGAGCTCAAATGAGTATTGTATTGACTTAGCAACAGGATTTAGTTATAATTTTTTTTTTTTCATTTTTATTCCAAATTTTTTGGGTAGCAATGAAAGGACCATGTCCATCATGGTCATGCTCAAAAGCATATTACTCTGTGCAACACAACTCCAGCAGCTCCAAGACAAAGCTCCATTTGGCTTTTTCCACACAGACAACATGTTTTTATAAGATGGATTCATTAATGGGTGCTGTCTCTCCTCATGGTTTCATTTGACAGTTCCTCAAACATTTGCCTCTGATGGTGTGTTTTGGCATATCAGTGATGTTTCCTTTCCTCATTAAAACTCTGTGTTCCTCCTGTGTATCTTCTTTCAGCTCCAGAGCCTCAGCCACAATGTGATCTTCACCCTGGACTCGCTGCTGAAGGGGGATTTGAAAGGCGTGAAAGGGGTAAGAGTGAAATGGTGTTTCTCTCTTGAATCTTCCGGGAATACATGCTTTGTCAGCATGTCTCTAAATTTCTGTGCCTGCGATTAAGAGAGCTACAAATGAGTCTGGGTGGTGAGTTGGGGGGGGAATTTTACTTTTTTTTAAAACTATAAATCAGGCAGATGTAAACACCGCTTTTGTGTTGTGCTTGAGCCGAATGGCGAATAACCAGTTCATGAACCCTTGATGTTAGAGGTACAAGAAGGGGCGTGGTCGCTGGCTGGGCATCCAGGCTGTGAATCATGAGTGGAATGAGGCATTTTCTGGGCCACTCGTGCCCAAGCTCCACAAATAAATGTCCTCACAGTGACCTCTTTGTAGTTTGCTGAATCTTGTTTCTCTGTGTCTTTGCAGGACATAAAGAAACCCTTTGATAAAGCATGGAAAGACTATGAGGCCAAGTTGTAAGTGCATGATTGCATACTACACCAGCTATCTCATTATAGAGTACTGAAAAGTGGATGATGTGCTGCAATATTGTGTGGACCCTTCAGGTGCATCACATACATTCCAGCTCCCAATGCAGAACATCACATCCAATGTGAAACCAAGCACAGAGGTGACTTTTCCTCTTTTCTATGTCAGTACAAAGATAGAAAAGGAGAAGCGGGAGCATGCTAAGCAGCACGGGATGATCCGCACCGAGATCACGGGAGCTGAGATTGCAGAGGAGATGGAGAAGGAGCGGCGCTTATTTCAACTTCAGATGTGTGAGGTAATAATGTTCACCTGGTTTTAAAATCTGGATGAAGAAAGGCGTGTTATGATGCATCCACATTACTGAACTCCCCTTTAGTTCTGCTTCAGTTGTAATCAGATGTGACAGATCACAGTGATGCTATATGTCTAGCATCTTGCTTTATTGTGAATGCAAATTGCCACTGATGTACTAAATAGCAAGATCAATTACATAATGTCATTTGTGAGACCACTTGGAAAATTAAATAGCACAACAATTCTAAAGTCGAAGCTGACACAGCAAATTCGTTGATGACTTTGAGCTCTTAAGGACAGGAAATATTTTGTCCAGGAACATAGAAGTTCATTGAGATGGACAAGAAAAGCTAGGTGACTAAGTTTTGGGAACAGAGCTTAACCAGTGCTGCCGATTTATCACACTCAGCACGTGTATAAGCACAAAACTACTCGGAATAAGACTTTAGCATCCCACTCATGTCACTTAGCTTTATATTAGATGTATAACTAATATAGGATCGCATACGTACAAATCTGATTTTGAAATAAGAATCAATGCTTCAGGCTTTGTATCCTCACAGCCTTTATAAAATAAGATGTGAATCATATCAAAAGAAAAAAAAAACCACAGATCTAAATCACTTAAACCTGGTTATGTGAACGTAGTGTCAATATGATATAAAAATCTGATTGATTGGTAGATGTAACAATTTGTTTCTATTAGCTGGGACCTCTTTCATGAGGAAAAAAATTCACTTTGCATTGTTAAAAAGTCTAATTTCCCAATTGAGATTAATGGAGCAAAAATTATTATTATTAGTTTATTAGTAACAACAATAAGAAAGAGAATAATGCCAGCTGCTGCCTGGCTTAATGAGATCTAAAAACACTGAAAGAAATCCAAAGAAAACTGTGTCTATAATTAAGATGTAAATCTTGATAAATGGATTGGGTTCATCATCCAGATACAGATGTGTCAATACCAGATGGTAATCACATCAGTGGGGTATTAGTGATTAGTTCACAGTAATAAAGTGAACTCTTGCACAAAGGATTGTTGCTTTTGTCTGTGTGCTAATTCCTGATTCTAATCTGCTTGAATCTCCGGCTTATGAATTATAGTTTAACATTACTGCTGTATAAAGTCATTGTCACAGCAGCAGGGTAACTAATGCAGACAAATCTCATCTTATGATTTGGGGGGGGGGGATTGGCGTCACTACAAGGTCAGTTTAATGTCAGTTTAATGTCCATTTACTAAATCCTACACTATGTCAAGTCTTGTCTATATTAGTTACATCTAAGCTAGACTCAAACAGTTTTTTCCTTTCTCAAATGATCTAAATGATTTATATCAAAGCAATCAGATGTCCATAACTTTATGTTGAGACTGCAGTTGTGTCAAATGATGCAGCTCTCCCTTCTTTAATTCACGCAAAAAGCACGTTTTTCAGTGCTGGACTTGAACAGGTTGTTAATATGATTAGATGCCAGTGGATAAAATTCCAACTCAAAATGCTTGATGACAAAAAATCCAATATTTTGTCTTTTATTAAATGATCAAACTGTATTCCGTGAAGTGAATTCAGATGTTCCACCTGACTGTAAAGCTTTCTATCACAGTGTGACTGTTGGGCACTAAGTCAGAGCTTTAAGAAATCTGACAGCGAGAATTAAGTGTAAAACAAATTTGAGCTCTCTGTGTGCCCATGAGAATCAGAACAAACTGTTAGAGCTCACTCTGCTTTGCCAAAATCCTCTCTGGTTGTGGGCGGTGACGCCTACGCCTTGTTCACTGTTTTATCCTGGTAGGGTTTTTTTTCTTCAAATTACATAATGAACCAATAGCTAGCGCATTGCTTTTGGTTGTCTGAATTATTCACTACAAACTAACTGCAGTCCTTTTTGTATCCTGTCTTGCTGATCTACCCTCCTTGCAGCATTATTCTCAAGTATATTTCTTGCCCACATTTTCCACTTGTGTGCAGATGCCAGTTTCAGAACATGAGTGCATTACAAAGTTGGACTTAATCACCAAAAATGTTTTCAAATAACACTAAAAACTGATCATTGTTACATTGGTAGAAAAAAAAATTATGGAAACAAAAATTTAGCAATGTTAGTATCTGTGAGGCTGTGAATTAATTTTTACTTTGCTAAAACAGTAAGTTCAGCATTTTAGTAGGGGTGTGTATTGGCAAGAATCTGGTGGCGGCGATACAATATGTATCACAATACAGGGGCAATGATACGATATATTGCGATATATCACGATACTATAACTAAGACGATACATTGCGATTTCTCTTTACCAGATTTTAATTGTAAGAAAACTGTCACAACTTAGTAAAAACTCAAACCTGTAATATGCTTGACATCAACTTACTATATATTGATTTTTTTTTTCATTTAAACCCCCCCCCGATATTGTGGTTTTGAATATATTGAATATTAGTTTTCTTAATAGGCCACAAAACTAACAAGACTTTAATTAGATCACAATTTAAAATTGGTTAGCCTCGTCCTCTAAGAATATTTTTGCCTCTCCTCGTGATAGCTGGAAGGGCTAAAAGCTAGCTTGTGCGGTGCTAATACTAGTTGTTAATCTGCTTGGTTGCATTGCTTGGAGAGAAGAGATGCTAGCACAAGTCTGACCTGACAGGTTTTGGTGCCACTTGATAGAAAACAAAGTTGCGACACAATGTCACAAGTGTTGCCAACAGCTTGCAATGGAAAGATATTAAAACACGTCTAAGAAGGATCTTAAGCAAATTAGCTTAAAACGTAATCAATTCTGTCGTTTTTTTAATCATTATACATTGTTACACATTGTTATTGATGCATCCAAGATGTATAGAGCATCTTTATTTAATTGACCTCTCTTTTTTTTCTCTAATTTTGGTCTCTAGTAAATTCTTTGAGATGTATCTTTACTTGTTGCATTCTCCACCATTTTCACCAACTTTTTCTGTTGTGCGGCTTGCAGCATTCAGAGCTTTTTCAATACAAATGGCTGCTTGTTTTAGCAGGCAACATTAAAAGCATTAAGAATGAATTGTGACAGTGAAATGAACTTCATTATGAGGCTCAGCCAGGATCAAGAAAAGCTGTAGATTGTAATAACATTCATCTGCCGGCTCAACATATACTCCTCTGTATTGTTTTCACAATGTCAAAACATGTCTGAACCAGCTCCTGCTAGCTATTATGCAAAAAGGTTTTCTTTTTGCATAATTTCAGAAATGTTCTAATCAGTCTCTGCATTATCCAGTTTTGCAGCCTGCCTCCGAGTGCTTTTTAAGCCAAGAACGACATATCTCCCACATCATAGTAGCACTGGCTTCCTCAGTTCCAGATTTGGTTTTAAATTTCTTTTTCTTGCTTTTTGCTATGGGGAAACTAGAAGCTAACATCCTTTTTTCCCTTACATGTATGTCCTGTTTCAGACAGAATAAGGTTCAATATAGATAAAGATAAATAATTAGTATTGAAAGCTAGATATATCATCATCTTACTTACTTGAAATCTGCATCTAAAAGATGAAGCAAGGAAAATTTGAACCTGATCCTAATTTCATTACTGTTGGATGTGTTCGCATAATGATAACAGCATTGCTACAGCAGGTTAGAGCTCACAGAATTCTTATTTCACTGTGAAAAATATATTCACCAGTCAAAAAATGAATTTCCTCGGTCAGCCTAATTTGCGCTTTGCAGTTTTTACACGGTCAGTTTTTGCACTTCCCTTCATTTTGTAACTTTATTTATTGAAATTGACTTGCACTAGAAGATTTGTTATTTGTCTGTATTCGAAGCAAAATAATCACAAACACCAGACAGTTCCTAAATCAACAGTCATTAATACTGGGAATACACTGCTGCTGTTGTTGTTGTTGTATGCCGCAGTCAGTGGTACAATCTGTTCATCCCACTTAACCTCGTTTCTCTCTGCTATGTGCACTCTGGCGCTCTCACACTCTCCCCATGTTGCTCAATCACCAGATTACAGGATGCTCTCACTCTCTCACCCTTTTCATCCTACGCTGCCAGCGGAGGAGTGTGGAAAGGCAGGGCTCAGCAGGCTGCATTATATTCTACACAGACGCGGCAGCAGCGCAAACGTCGCCGCTCATTCACACAAAAGGGTTCCAAACGCGCACATGTGGCTGCACTGTCCAAAAAAATGCACCCACACAAGCCTCAAACAAAATGTGGATAATCTCCCGTCCAAAAAGCACTATGGGGCAGACAAAGCCACACACATGCGTACATTCACACATACATGCACGCACAGGCAGGCACTCGTGCGTATGCTAACTACGATGTATCCACACATGATCTAAGTAGCAAATGGAAGCTAGATGTTGCTATCAGAGGCTTCAGAGAATAGATGAAACTTGACTGCAGAGCTGAAAGCGGTGACTCTTTGCAAATCTGTGTGAATTGGCTCGCTGTGGGATTTGTTTAAGATTATCTTTTATCCGTTTATTTGGTGGGAGTGCTGTCTGAAGACACTTGTTCTGAATCCTCAGACACCCAGACTAAGCATACACCCTAAAAAGCTCCTGCTCTGAAGAGCCCTCGCTCTGTTTTATGTAAATAATGACGACAATAATGCTAACATAATATAGTTCCCATCACCTCTTTGAAACTTTATTAGATCAAGACAGAAGTAGGGTGCACTTTTGCTCCACAAGGCATTGTCAAAAGTCTTTATCATTATAGTCTCCACTTGCACATCAAAGGCTTTGTGAACCATATGTGCACTAAGATGCGATTATCATAATTCAAAGGCCTTATATTATGAGTGTCTATGGCAAGTAGAAGCCTCTTCTATCTGTGTAACTGCACTGCCTAGTTATAGCTCATTAAACCCCAAAAATCCTTTTAATATAGTCTGAATTTCAACCCATGGCTGAACTCTGCTTTTCTCCTCTTCTTTCAGTACCTGATCAAAGTAAATGAGATCAAGACCAAGAAAGGAGTGGACCTCCTGCAGAACCTGATTAAGTATTACCACGCACAGTGCAAGTAAGTAACCACCATAATACCCCTAACTCAAATGTACAACTCTCTCCTACTCAGTGCTTCACACCCACTCAGAAGTATTTCACAACAACTTCTTTCCAGCGCTTGATGTCACTTTTCTCCTATACGATCTGGGTCGCGTAGCTTTCATAAATCCGCACAGGTCGTCATACAGATCCGTTCTGACAGCTGTGGGGTTTGGTGGGTAAATAACGTGGGTGCTCTCCTCGCCAGAACTGCAGCTAAGAGCGGCCCGTGACAGGATGACAGATTTTTCTCTCAGCGTTGCTACGTCCTGTCATAACACTCGGACAAAACAATGCACTTCCCTGCTAATCTGTTCAACCTGGGCCTTGACGGATAGAAAGGCTGATGGATTGGAAGCATTAGGACACCGGATGGAGAGCTGAGGAAACTGTATGAAGGAGGAAACAATTTGGGTTCACCCTGAACCGTTTAGATTAAGAAACTTACAGAGGCAAAACATCTTCCTTTTTGCCATTACTGTAGATGTGTTGTGCTTTGTGTATGAATGAAGGCCGAACAGAATATTTATAAGCAGTTATGTAGGTTTTCTCACTTTATGTTGATGAGATAACTATGTTTAGTTTGTTTTACAGGCTGTTTAGTGTTCCCTTCAAATGATCTCATTCTTGCAGGCGTTTATCCCCCACTAATATCTGCAGCAAAAGTGGCAAATGAAAGGTGGTCATGACGAATAGTCAGGGTGTCAAGTATTGGATTTCTCATTCACAAGTCAGAAAAGAAAATGTGTTGCAAAGTGTGCAGAAAGTCAAGGGAGGTGAATCCTTTTCCGTAACTGCAGTACACAAACACTTAAACCATGTCGTCTGACACTTTGCAAGGTCAGCAGTGCTTTACGAGCAGATCTGAGTGGAGTGGGTGGAGAGATGTAGGATCCTCAATGCAGTGATTGAAAGAAAACGAGCAGAGCGAGTTGTGGCAGAGAAAGTAATGAGAAGAGGAAGAAAGATGTATGTTCCAAGAAGAGGAGAGTGTCGGGCAAGGGGCAGAGAGAGAGAGAGAGGGGAAGGTCATTAGCTGTGATTTGCGGCCACAGAGCTTCATCGAGGCGTGTACCGCTGACAGATCTGTAATGGATTTCAGGATGTGCTAAACACCTCTGCAAATCTACAGAGGGCTCGGCCAGATACAATTTCAGTGCCAAGAGCGAAAGGTGCCAAAGGTACTAGAAGGAGCTACGCTACATTAAAAATAAACTACCCATATTTCTATCTGGGCGCGACCTTCATAAAGGTCAAAAAGAGTTCATTGCAGACCATGACATTTCTTAGGCAGTACTTCCCATAAATGGCTGATCTGTGTCTTAGTGAATGATAAACCAATGTATTTATTATGCATCTCTGTTCTCCAGTTTCTTCCAAGATGGCTTGAAGACAGCGGATAAGCTGAAGCAGTACATCGAGAAGCTGGCAGCTGATCTCTACAATGTAAATAGTCACTATTCTATATCTCATTTGGTCTTCCAGTCATTTATAGGTTTTAGTTTTTCAGCAGAATAACAGAGGGCTCAAAATATTTTACTGTTTTTACAGCCTTCTCAAAGTGTTGATAATATTACTTTTTATATTTAATATTACTAGATTTTTTTTCATTCTTCGCTCTGTTGTATAGCCTTTTGTACATGTAAAATATATAAAAGCTGTTTTGTGCTAAATGATCAGATCCAGTAAAACATTTAGTTTTACAAACATAATTGCATCAGTAAATTCACACAGATTACTGTTTCATCTTTAAAACTATCAATTCCTCTTATTTTCTGTTATAAATCCTGCCTAAAGATTATGACATGAACATTATTATAGATAAATGGAACCAGTATCCTGTTGATTGACACCTTACTTGAGCCAATAGGAGCTTCATTGTCTTGTCCTCAGGCTACAACAGCCAATGACAGTCAAAGATGAAATCTAGGGTCTGCCTCTCTTCTTCCATGTGTAGACTGAACCAATTGCAAAATCTTTCAGCGATGACTGGCATATGAAATAGCTATTTAAAGACTTAATGCAATGTATTTAAATTCAGCAGCAAGCTGTTAATTTATAACCACTAAGAAAAATGATGTTGTAAAGACTTTTATTGCGAGAGGACACAATAGCAAAACACACAAAGTTTTAAATTTCATTCCCTAACTATGGTTTCCAAAAGTCTACATATTGCAGACACCTGGACATGCCCTTTAGAAAAACCCGTGTTAAATAGTCTCTTTTTTTAGTTAAATCTTGACAAGGACTTGAAAAGGCATCAGATATTGGCTTGTGTCGTCCTGCTAATAGACCTCAGGCGAAATCTGCTTTTAGTGTGTTTAAACATCTGTTACTCAGACTCAGTTACACATCAGTCATTTTGTCCTTTTGTTAGAAAAAGTCAAGAAGACATAAATAAAATATTTTTACTCCAACCGAATCAAGAGCAGCTCTTGGTTAAATTAAGTTTTTCTAAGAGACTTTTGACAATGAAATGAGTTTAGAAACTACAGCCACATGTAGTCTGTGATCAAATCAGGTTTGTTTTCTGAAATCAGATCTTCAGGACAAACAGTTCTCAATGTTATTTGCAAGTTTTCTGGGTTTTTTTTGGGACAATTCAGCAAAAGCAGTTAAGCAAAATCTTATGAATATGTTAAACTGTGTTGAGTTGTAATTGCATGCTGACACAGCTCGCATCTTCTTTCCACAGATCAAACAAACTCAGGATGAGGAGAAGAAGCAGCTGACCGCCCTGCGAGATCTGATCAAGTCCTCCCTCCAGCTGGACCAGAAGGAGGTATGTAGGTCACATCCAGCCGAACAAAGCCAAAGTTTGGGGGGGAAAAAAAGAAGAGAGAGAGAGAGATCTGCATCCGGTTAAAAACAGCTTCAAAAGATTTGATTCGCTCTTTCTTTTCATTAAACACTTCCTCTCACTCTGGCCACTACCAAGTTGGAGCTTGTCTCCTGCAGCACGGAGCGAGTGCCCAGTGCTGTACCATGCTGGTAGCCAGTGTGTGGTAGGCTTTGCTGGTGACCAGTGTTGTGCCTCACTGGCTGCTCAGTGGAGAACCACTCACTGCCTGACCCTCTCTCGTACAAACATACACACACACATACAAACACACCCTTAAAACATACCTTGCTTTACTTGTGAGTTCATTTTCACCCTCTCGGTTCACATGTTCACACTCAGTCTCCGTATTTGCATGAAGTCAGTTATACTTTCTGTAGCTTTTAATGTAAGTACAATAAGCACTACTTTGACAGCACACGGTCAGGCAACACACTCTTTCACACCCACCGCCTGAACCTGAGCCAGATCTTTCACACCTCTTCCCTCTATCTCCCCCTTTTGCCTTCTGCTTGTCTGGAATCAAGTCTAGAAGAGTAAGTGCTGCTGCATGTTGAGCATGCTGTGGTTGAAAGTAGAGTGTTTTGACCCTGTAGGGGGTGTTGCATAGCATGCCCTGTATAGGTTTTGTTTTTTTTCTCTCCATTTTTTCCTGTTAGCACTTTCACTTTTGTTTTTTAACAAAAGCCCCTTTACATTGGTGTTGAAGAATACGTCTGTAGAGTGTATGTGTCCCTGTTGCATGTCTTTATCATGCTGCTTCTCTGCAAGTGCTCAGTGTTTGAAGTTGTGTTGCTTGGGCTCACACAGGACTCGCAGAGTAAGCAGGGAGGCTACAGTATGCATCAGCTGCAGGGAAACAAGGAGTTTGGAAGTGAGAAGAAGGGCTACCTGCTGAAGAAGAGTGATGGGTAAGCTGCTATTATTTTTTTAAAATGCTGCAGTGTGTGTGTATGGCTTCAAAATATAAAGAACAGAGAAGGAAGACGTGACAACCTGCTCACTAATCTGTGGGCCCCTCCCTCATAGGCTGAGGAAGGTGTGGCAGAGGAGACAGTGTTCAGTGAAGGGGGGCATCCTCACCATATCTCATGCCACAGTGAGTATACCACACAAACGCACACACACAATCGTATAAACTAGCTCACCCTTAGCAGTGACTGCGTGGAGCAAAGGGAGAACATTGTGTATGGATGTTGTGTTGGGCTTTTCCAATCTGCAGGCTGGCAGAGGGGAATTGACATAGATGTGTTGCCATGGCAACACCCCCCTCCCTTCCATAGCCCCCAATCCCCACCCCTCCCCCTTGCTGCCTGCTGCTGCGGTGACTCATCTGAGATGGAGTGTGTGTGTGTAACGTATAAGCTGGCACGTCTTTGGCCTTGTACGTCCTCAGCCTTGTGCTGCAGCCGCAGTTCAGTGACGTTTTCTCTCCTCTGCGGGCTGCAGGAGTCCAACGCTGGATTCATGTCTTGATTTATACTGTCACTTTGTCGGTCATTGAGTGGTAATCTTCTGCGAGGACTTAAACAAAGAGAGCAACTGATTTGAGTGGCTTAGTACAATCAGTAAATCAAACTGGTGACTTAACACTGGGGTCGAGAGGTAGTTTCAGAGATTTAGGAAAATCGAGTCTGACATATTTTTGCTTCATTGTGGAATAAAATGATCAAATGAAAAAAAGGTTAAAAAGTCATTGTTATTTATCTCTATGTATGTAAGCAAAACAATTCTAAGATCAATATTACAGCAGAGGTGCTAATAATATTGTTCAAACAGACATATTACTGCAGGAAAAAATGGATGAAGCTTAGTTTATGAAGAATTATTAATGTCAACATGAAGCTGAATCAACTTATTTTATTAATAGTGCCCTTTAAGAGGACAAATAAAGTGTTTTTGAATTGGAATTATAGTCATGAGAGCCCGACCGATATGAAATTTTTGGGGCCAATGCCGGTACCGATATTGGGGGCTTAAAAAGACGATATCCGATAAATCGGCTGATATCCAATATATTGGCCAATATATGAAATAAGAACATGGATATACACAAGATACTTACTGTGCATGAACACAAATACTTATAGTACCCAGAATATGATTCAAGACTAAGAAACAGAACACCATAGAATATATCAATTTAAGTTCAGTGGGTTGAATATACATTTAATTATATCAGAGAATGTTCATGGGAATCTCTGGAAGAGATCCAAATCAACATTACATATGCATGTTTGAGTTGCATGCTTAAAGTAAAACTAACATGCAAAGAGTTCAAAGAACCTCAGTAAATTATAGCTTCACCAGTAACCTCCACAAGCATATTCTGAACATGTGGGAAATGGGGGGAATGGTAGACACAGTTATAGAAGGAATTACTACTAAAGAGTAAGTTCCCTGCAGCTGTGTCAAACAAAAGACTTAACCTTTTTTATTATCAAACAGTAGCAACATTGTGATTTGTGTTGGCTGTGCTCCTCTGGCTCATTTTACCCATTTTGCATTTCTGTATTTCTGCATTTCTGCATTTCTTTTGGTTGTCTTTGTTATCAAAACAATTCACCCTCAAACATAGCAACAGACTTCCTAAAATTTGAGGCATTTAGGGGATGTTTTTGAAATGTAACACCGGCCTGTGGTTTGCATGAGAAATGTTTAGTGGTCATTGGTAATATTTTGCAGCAGAAAATGTTCTCGTTTTTTACTTTTACTAAACAGTTTCTGCACAAGTGTTTCAAATATGTTTTAAATGTAACAAAATAATATCCAGCCTTGTTTGTGTCCTGCTTGGTAAATCTCTGAAAAGGAATACCATGTTTTTCCTACTTATCCTATTTAAGAAAAAGTTGCACGTCCATATTTGTATGTTTCTCTAATTTTGACTTAAGGGCCGGCCAGGTAGCTTTTATAGCAAGAGAAAAGCTTTACTTACAGATACAGTTTGATGACATCATGACTTCAGAGATAGCTGCAGAATGAGGTCATCATCATGGTCTAGACTTTAATACCTCAACAAATTAGCTCATGACATTTGCATTAACCTCAGCTCTACATTGGTTTATTTATAAGTTACAGATATTAGCATGCTAACCTGCAGAGCTCAGAAAGTGAACATGGTAAATATCAGCTGATCAATAGCATGCTGTCACGGCGAGTGTTTCAAATTGCAGTTGAGTGCTGATGTACAGCCTCCGAGACCTGCTCCTAGACACATTATAATCCTTAAGTAGTCTGTGTATTATATTAGATCTTTTAGCTTGGTTTGATTCCTTTGATGGGTAGTACCAGTTTAGTCTGTTTGTGGTTGTATACTAGCTGTGGGTGTAAATGTTTTTGAATGTGTAAATGTTTAATTTTAAGGTTAGTCACTTATACTGTTGAGGACTGGCAGTGAGTCGTTGTGCTGGACGAGCTGATGGAGTTGCCAGCTGGAACACAGCAGGGAGGAGAAGCTCTGTCCATGCATAATGATTAAGCCTGTGCAGCTTTATTGCTCATGTTTGCTGTTTGTGATTGTCGTGAGGTGTGAGGATGATGTGAACCTTTGCTTGGCTGCTGCCTCTCACATCTTCTAGGCTTCAGTTCAGAGGAAGTGGTTGTCTTATAAGATAAAAAGAAAAAACATTGTCTTTTCTTCTGGCGAGCAGTGAGCCGGTGACTCAAGCCAACTTTGTGGTGATCATGCTGGAGTTTATGATCATTTCGTCCTGTGTGAGAACAGTTTACCATTTTTCCAAGTGCTTTTGTTTTCTCCTTCTGCCTTTGTGGCAGATGAACTCTAGGTGACTCTAGTTGACATGGCATGCTGCCAGCCGGCCAGCCCAGCTCCAAGGCTCATCTCAGCCTGTTAGCATTTCATTAACACATGCCCCAGTCCCTCCTCTGCCCGGACGCTGGCACGAGACAATACTCGGCCTGCATGTGCCAAATGGGTCTATTATTACAGTGCACAGTCCAGCCGGTTTTTTCTTAATGGGTGTGTCTCCACATAGCACTCATAACAATCGTAACAATAATGATAAAAAAGATGGTTTTAAATGATCTTTTTAAGTTATCCTTTAAGTGTATTCAAAAGACCACGCCACAGCTGGAATGACAATGTTTTCAGTGAGAAACTCTTATCATTGGAATCACTTTTATAAATAATTTGTTCAACAATAAAAAAAAGAAATCATACTATATCTTATTGTTATTTTATGCCTATATTTTCATTAAACTAAAGCTCTACTTCTACATTATTAATTTAAATTTAGACCATGTTTATTATGAATTTGTATGGCATGCTCATAACAATATTTGTTAATTCTATGTCAGAGGGTAAAGAGCAACATTATAACATAGATACAAAAGGAATGAATTCTGTTTTCTCAGTTTTTTTATCTTTATAATTTGAATACATTTGCGTTTTAGGTCGGAGATGAGCTGTTTAAAAATATTACTTTGGCTTCTGGATGACTTTTTATAATTAACAACAGACAGAACTAGAAAGAACATTGACCAATTTATTGAAACTCTGTAATATCATGCATTGTTGGAGCATATGGTGATATAATATGTTTGGATCTGCTCACCGCAACCTTTTGTCTCTTTGTGTTTCCAGTCCAACAGGCAGCCAGTCAAACTGAACCTGCTCACCTGTCAGGTGAAGCCGAGCACTGAGGACAGGAAATGCTTTGATCTCATTTCTCGTAAGTTTTACAAACATATATTTTACATGTATGTACAGTTAGATACATGTTTGCATGATGCGAGCTTTGAGAGAGCCTGAGGGAAAACAGATCTGTTGTAGAACAACATACTCTTTTTTTTCTTATGACAGACTGTCTCATCCCACAGACACATGACATGCTTGAAAAGTTTACTGTCTGTCAGCTCCATCTTCTAGTTTTATGAAATGCAAAATTAGAGATTTGCATTCTCAACGGCTGCCTTTCCGTTTTCCACAGATAACCGGACGTATCACTTTCAAGCCGAAGATGAACAAGAGTTTGTCATGTGAGTATTTCTGAATACCTTGGTTTAAAAAAGAAACAAAAAAAAACTTTAATACAGATATATCATAATTTTCAAAAGTGAACTACAACCACAACATCTGGAAATTATCTATATATCTATCTCCTTTCATCTCCACTCAAATCCAGAGACAGTTGTAGATATTTGAGCTTTCATTTGTTTTGTTTTTTTATTTTTATTAAAAAGTTCTTGGTTAATGATTGCTGCCGTGCTTCATCATCATGTGATGAGCAGAGTGGGTGTTGAGAGTTGATGGCAGTGGGATTTGTGGTTTGTAACAATTGAGGTTACTGCAACCTCATATTATTGTTTCCCATGAACACTTGCTGCATGCTGGCAGGTACACACACAAGACACATATCAGAGCAGTAGGTGTTTGACAGGTTTTTGAAATCATACCTCTTCAGCTGTGCAACTTGTTTCTGTGACCTTTTTACTAAACTGACACCTCAAGACTTTGACACATTACTGTAGAGCTGTAGTGTGTGTGAATCGGTCAGTAAAACAGCTTTTATTGCTACAAGTGACTTAGTAACTTCCTCATTAGCTATCCAAATTTCTGTTTACTTTCAGTCTTGACTGTTTTCAGGCTTTCATATTTGGAATTTTCTAATCTGGAGGGTCTTAACATTAGAGTGCAGATATCATCCTCATACATTATCCCACCAATTCCTAAAGTTTGAAAATGTCAGAATGAGTCCATGTAAGAATTCCCTACATGTGTTAATTTCCAGTCTCTCGTCTGTACTGCTAAGGCGTCCAGATATATTTATTAATGTTTTAATGTATCATATCTAGAGTGACATTAGGTAATTGTCACTCTGGAATATTTAGAGCGTCTTGTCAATGTGTTAGTTTTACAAACTAGCAGTCCTTGTTGCACAAAAGGATCAATTCACAATGTCAATTCAAAACATCACACTTAATGAGCTGGAGCCAATGAAATGTATAACCTTTTTAAAATTTTCCTACACCTTTTATCTGCTTTTATTTGTTTATTACCTTACTTGTTTATAGTTTTTCCATCCCTAATAAGAACGTTTCATGATTTTTATTTGACAAAATTAACATTTTCTTATCTTTATCTTTTATATTTGATTTTATGTCAGTCTGTATTCTCACTTTGCTCTTGTAAGTGGTTTGATATCATTGTAAAAAAGATTGTACCTCATTTATCTATTGCGTATGGCTGAAGATATCAAAATATCTGATTCATAAGACATCTTAACTTATTTTAGCTTTAGCTTTTTCTTTGTTCGTAACTGGACCAAATGAACGAAAACAGTTTGATGTAATATCGGCAATAAATACCAAAACAATAGGATCATAAAAAACAAACGGTAATCAGTGCAAAACCCTGTTATTGTAGAATATCCAGGTTTTATCCCCCCTGCATTGCAAGGGCTAAAATCTTCCATCTGGTCTATGAAGATTGGAATCACAATCAAATCAGCTTGAAACAAACAAACCTCAACCTGAATATTTTCAGGATATCTAGAACTAAAACCCTCCGGAATCCTACTGATTTGTGACAATTTTGTTCTTTGTCGGATGATGGAAACTTTGTCCCAGCCTTGTCAGGGTTGTGTGACTCCTGCGTGCTTGAACGCTCCGCATCCTGGTGTACATGTAGTCCTCTGAGATCCAACTTGCTTCTGCATCTGTCACACAATTCCAACTCCAGCAGCAGCTTTTTTATTAAATTCCTGCTGAAATATTTAGTATTCTAAGGAGCTCCATCTTTGTGCAATCATGCTCCTTTTCAATTACACTGGGAGCATATTTTAATGCATGATCCATGTAAACACAAAAATAATTTTGCTCTGTATCTGTACACCTATAAATAAGTGGATTAAATGTCTTTTTTTCACACCTATGTAAAGATAAATATATAATCTAACACATTATTTAATAGCCCTCTCTGTGTGGTCTTTGCTCTTACATGGGTGGTTGAGTGACAGTAACAGAGGAAATGCTGATGTCAGCCTCATAAAGCCCGTTTTGGGTGTGTGTGTGTGTTAGTGTGAATGCACGGAGTAAATTGCAGGAGCAGATTGTGTTGTGAACTGCTGGAAGCCATGTTTAAAAGGAAGCTAAAGTGCTTCCGGTCTGTGTGATTATTTTTTAATGACCACAGACTTGTGTGGATGTTGGTGCGTCAGTGTGCGTTCAACCTTCTCATTGAAAATAAACTAGCAAACTTTAGGGGAAGGTCAATAAGTGTGTGCAGAAACTTGATAAATGGATCAATCACAGTTGATATTAAACATAAAGAATTGAAGTTAACTTTTTATTTGGCTTTTTATTTTTTTACTTATTTGCTATATTGATATTATCCGTATATCCAATATGTTCATATTGTTATGACTATGAAGGTTCGATTGATTGTGAAGTCCTAATGTGTGTATTGTGTGTAGTCCAGCAGTGTAGCTTACACAATAATATTCCAGATATCCATGCCCTTGAATCATTGTTAAAACATGTCCTTGAAGTTTTTCTCCAGCCTCTCGGTTCTGAAGATTAGCAGCCTTTTTTTTCAAATGTTAATGTTAATGGGTTTGTGAGCTGTTGCATAAATAAAATGAGCAATTTAAAGATGTTTTCAAAAAGCTTTCATGTACACAGAATCATAAATGTCTGTCAGCCTTTTTCTTATCTGTCAGATGCCCATTGAGGGTTGTTTTTTGAATTGGTGTCAGATGATCTGAGATCTGATTGGCTTTTCAGTGTTGTGAATAAAGTCAATACATTAATAGAATAGAATAAAAAAGCTTCATTGTCATTGCACACAATGTTAGAACAAATTTAGTTCAGAATTCCTTCCCCCAAAAAGTTAAGAAAACAATAAATAAATGAATATAAAACATGCTAAAAATGTATAAAAATATATAATGTGAGAAGAATAATTTGAGGAATGATGTCTAAATGCTTGATAAAAGCATGACACTCATATTTTAACATCAGATTATGTTTATTTTTTCGCTGTATGTTTTTGATTTGATCTTGTTTCTCTGTGTCTGTTGGTGTTTAGATTTATTGCATTTATTAAGAAATATATTTTTAAAAGATTGATGTGTCCTGTTTTGCAGTTGGATCTCCGTGCTGACCAACAGTAAAGAGGAGGCGTTAAACATGGCGTTTCGCGGCGAGCAGAGCAGCGGAGGGGAAGACGGATTAGAGGACCTGACTAAAGCCATCATAGAAGATGTGCTGCGTATGCCTGGCAACGAAGTCTGCTGTGACTGCGGAGCTGCAGGTGTGTGCACTGCTGCTGTCCACAGAAACTCTATGCACAGCATACAGTATTTATATTCTGCTTAGTCATCCCTCACCTTGTCGCAGAAAAAAAAAAATCAGCCACCTTCACCTCAGCACTTTGTGGTTTAACGGTGGAAAAATGTTTTATTTAAAGCTGTACACCAGTCTTGGTGTCTTTGCAGTGTCACAGATGACTTGAACTCTTCGTCCCTCACTTGGACGCATACTGCACTAGCTGCACCGCAAATCCCCCAGCAGCCTTGAATAAACAAGTGTGCGAATGTGTGTGTATTAGCCCTGTTAGTGTTCAGCTTGGCCCTGATCCTCCCCCGCATTAGGAAGCAAAGAGTCAGCACTCAGGAGTGCCGTAGACATTCAGGCTTTCAAACACTTAACACACACAAATATATACATACACAAGAACACGCACACTCGCTCTTGTCAGTCTACATAAACACACGCAGCAGCTTGCCGACTGACTGAAGGGAGGTTTTTATGCTCTAAGGGGGGAAAAAAAACATTTCTAGGCTTGGAGAAACAACATCATTACATCACTTTTTGTTGCATAAGTCACACACGCTTCGCCGACCCCTGCAATCTGCAGGGAGTGGAGGTAATTTGTCACGTCTATAATCTTGTTGCTGCATCCCTTCATGTAAAAGGTTTCAGCGTAACACATGTTCCAGATGTAGAATGTTTGATTCCTGAAATCCTGGCTGAATATTTTCTGAGGTGACGACACCCAGCTTTGATACATTTCCTTTTACTCTGCGCATGAAATTAACATCATTGGTTGTGACTTTCAAAGGTCACCTCTTTGTTTCCTCTTGTCTGAAAAGAAGGTCTCCATCTCATCTGATATTCTCCCAGGAAATCTCTGTGTAGGATATTGCAGATGTAGAGGTCCCCCTACATTAACTCAACATGCTCAACATGCACTTTGTGACCTATCAGTAGCTTGCGTCTGGTCATTGTGGTGTTTAAATCTATGTGTACAAGCCCAAGCTGTCTTCACAATGTCCAACTCCATCCACTTGCTTTATCAGTGATTTCTTTGATTTTTAAATCTAGATTTCTGTGTTAGACAAGAGGCCTTGAATGTCCCTTTTCAGCGCTCAGCGTTACTTAGATAAATCCAACTTGCTCAATCAGATTAAAGATCAGTCTGCTACTGTATGTACAACAAAACCAATTTTCTCATTGTTTTCAGATCCTAAGTGGCTTTCCACCAACCTGGGGATCCTCACCTGCATCGAGTGCTCTGGCATCCACCGAGAAATGGGGGTGCACATTTCTCGTATCCAGTCCATGGAGCTCGACAAGTTAGGAACCTCAGAACTCTTGGTGAGTCACATGCATGGTCTGCAGTGTCTTAATCTGTAGGCAAAGCAAGTTTATTTGTATAGCACATTTCATGTACATGACAATTCAAGGTGCTTTACATAAAACATTAGAAACATTACAGCGGGGTGTAGAAAGCATTGAGAAGAATTGAAACAGAGTGAAATAGCAAAATAATGAAAAACAGAGAAAATATCACTTCTTTTCATAAAAGGCTGCAAATAGAAAAGTTTTTAACCCTGATTTAAAACTGCTGAGAGTTTCAGCAGACCTGCAGGT
>JAOXYM010000019.1:8511025-8549959 GCA_028567055.1 Leptatherina wallacei
TAAAGACCTTAACTAGAGCAGTCTCAGTGCTGTGATGTGGCCGGAAACCTGATTGGTAGACATTAAAACAGTTATTTTGTGTCAGGAAGTTGTGTAGTTATTGGAACACAGCTTTTTCTATAATCTTACTAAGAAAGGGGAGGTTTGGTATCAGCTTGTAGCTGCTCATGAGGGACGGGTCTAAGTTGTTCTTTTTCAGTAGTGGCTTGATGACGGTTGTTTTTAGGGTCTGAGGGAAGACACCTGAAAGCAGGGACATGTTTACAATCTATAAAATATCTGAGGTCATGCATCCTGAAACAGTCTTGAAAAACCCTGTTGGCAGGGTATCGAGACAGCAAGTGTATCTCTAGTTAAGTATTAGAAATAATGAGAGAGTAATGGGAACACAATGTGGAACAGAGTTTGACTTCTGAAACAGCAGAAGTGCACCACTGAGAGCAGATGTGGTTTCCTCAGCACACATGAATGCCGCTCTGCTTGTTAATACGACATCATCTGATGCTCATGTTCCTTTCTTTTTTCCCCTCAGCTGGCCAAGAATGTAGGGAACAGTAGTTTCAATGAGATCATGGAGGGTAACCTCCCCTCTCCTTCACCAAAGCCAACCCCCTCCAGTGACATGTAAGTGCTCTCTGAGTTTCACACCCGAACGTCCACCCTCTCTAAAAACACACTTTGAAATTTCAACCTTCTGCCCTCAGGACGGTGAGGAAGGAGTTCATCAATGCTAAGTATGTGGACCACAAGTATGCTAGGAAGACATGCACATCGGCGGCAGCTAAGATGATCGAACTGTTTGAGGCGGTCCAGTCCCGGGATCTGCTGTCTCTCGTTCAGGTGTACGCAGAGGGGGTGGAGCTTATGGAGCCACTCCCAGAGACAGGACCGGTGAGTCTGATCTCTGAGTCAGAGTGTTCGCAGAGATTTTGGGACCTAATTCCGCCAGATCTACAGACATACTTGTGTCATCATGATGAGAACACATTTTTAAATTAATTAATTACATCTGAGATTTAGTTTGTGGATCACATAATTAGAGCTCAAATTAATTTTTTTGTCAAGCAAAAGATAGTTTATCAACACTTTTCAGCAAGTAGTCAGTTCATCAGTTGTGGATATATCAGGATTTCCATTGTAACTCATATTTGTTCAGATTTGGACTCCTGGTACAGGATTCTGTCTGTTCAGAGTGTGGAGATCTCTACACGCAGTCGGGGAAATCGCTGTTTCTGTAGGGTGTTTTTTTTCCAAACACTTTATGGAGTTTGGTGGCGCATGAGACGTGAATGTGTTGAATATTTTTGACGTGACGTTGTCAACGACAACTCTGCTCAGATGTGTTCACGTACGAATCGAAACTCATTAGAACCATTGGATGCAGCTTAAAATATATAAATATGCAAAATTTTTCAAAGGTAAAAACGCATCTGGGGTAATGTCTGTGTTCATCCCTCCACTAATGGGCTGCATGTGTAACCTTGTCAACAAGTTAATAGTCACTATCTTCACCTATGTTAGTAATTATAAGTAATGCATTGTGCCTAGTTTTAAATGACCTGTTGAACGTTCCCTCCTATCACATACTAATACATAACAGATAATTTACTTGTTGCTGTATCTGTATTACCATGTACAAAATCAAGACCTACAATTAAAAAATATAGAAGAATATCAACTAAATTTACTTGGCATTGGAGTAAAAGTATTAATTTTGCTGAAAATATATGACTAATAAATTTATAAACTAATAATGCTATTTGATGTTAATATGTATATGAAAAATAACAACAAAAGCAACCAATAAATAAAGTAAGCCAAGGTTCCTTTTCCTGCCACTCTCTTTATTGGTTTGCACTTAATCAGGCTAGATGTACCTGAGAGATCATTAACTGTTATTCCTATATCATAAGACTAGAAACTAATCAGATTTTGTGTTATAATCCAACAGTTTAAGGTCTTTATATCACTATATCACATACTTTCTTTAGTCTGATCCCATGTGTTATTCTCAATTTTGACACCAAAATTTCCATTTTTGCTGCAAATGAATATCAGTTCTAAATATCGGTTTCCATAATTACTAATAATCAGTATTGGTATCGGCCCTAAAAAAACGATATCGGTCGATCCTTATATGTACACTCCTAGCCATTGTTGCCTTGAAGCACCCCAAGGCTGAGAAACCCCACTTCACAGCTTATTATTCCATCGCGGATCATCACTTTACCACAGCATTTTACTTTATGGTGCCACATCACACGGCAGAGACTGGATATCAACGCACTGGCTGTTTTGGACGTGTAAAGATTTGTGTAATTCAGCAAACAAACACAAGAGGGAATTATCAGAGGAAGCAAAGAAAGACAGGGTAAGAGAGAAGACGAGAGTCAACATTGGACTTGACTTTTACTGGCTGGATGGAGCTCAGAGAAGAGACAGGATGCAAGGTGGATGACGAAATAGCCTTCGTTAGGGGCTCAGGGATGTAATGAGTTCAGTAGTGCTGCTTTAAAGTGGGAAAAAAGTATGGAACTTGTTTTTTGTGATAAAATTTTTTAAAACAAAAGTGAGTATATACAAATATTAGTTTTCCAGATTTTATTCCTACTTCTATTTTTGAAAAGATAAGTGAATCGATTGAATAAGTGATATGCTTTTTACATGGTTTATATCATAAAATATGGACACAGAGCCACCACTGCCACCTCTTAGTTTATGCACCATTATGAGATTCTGTGATTCCAGAGAAAAACAAGACTGAACGACAATTAAAAAATAATGTTTTGTATCACTTATTTTCAGTTCTTGTATATAGAGAGGACACTAAAACTAAAAGAATATTATACTTTAATTATTTTTCAAGAGAATGGTAAAAACTGATAAATATATGAGATGTTGCTTTTCTGTGTTTTAATATTCAGCTTGAATAATATTCTGTACGTTGGTTTGGTCCTAATCCCTATATATGAGCAACCGATATTTGGACTAAAGTATTTAACAAATCTTTGGCAACATTACAATATACAGGCTGGTGATAAACGCGGTTAATATTTTCTGGCATTCCGTTAATGTTAAGCTGTGTGGATGCACATAAAAAAACAGGAAATGTATGTTTTGAGTGTTTTGAAACACTTATTTAAACAGATAGATAAAATTAATTTTCTCAGACTTGTTATTACAATATGAATTACAAGTTAAAAAAAATGTCAATAAAGGGTTGCAGAAACTGTGACAGTATGCCATCACATACACATCATGGCATTGTATTTCCAATGCACACCCCTATCTCCCACTAGACCATAGATCATAAAAAGAGCCGATCCATTGCCTCTGCAGTGCTTCCATCCGAGCAACGCTGATACATTTTTGCCAGTTGCAGAATAGAAATGGGTGTTACTGTTGGAAAACTCTGAGTCATCCAAATAGCATCGCCAGCAGGTGGTGATAGCCAGCAAACCTCTGCCACATTGCGGGCCATCCTCTGTGTTGAATCCATGTGTACTTGGATAGCAACATCTGTGGTGGTTCAGTTCATGCGTCTGGTTTACATTTTGTGGCGTTGCTTGTTTATCTTTTTGTTCCCGTGCCTTTTGTGGCACCGCTTTAGGCATAAATGAAAGCTAAATAACAAGCAGTAGATGGTGAAAACCGTACCGTAAACAACACGCACGATCAAACTTAATCTGATGTAAATAGGTCAGGGTTTTATAACGCGAACATGGTTGTTCTTTGATGAAAAATTAAGTGTACAATGCTACAGAAGAATAAAGGGATAAAAGAGGATATCGTTTGGTGGCAGAGGGAGCTGTAGCTGCAGCTGTCTGCACTATGAAGTCTGACTCACCGATATCTGATCTACTGCTGTCAGCACATGTGAAGGACTGCAAAGTGACATTCAAACCTCGATCTAAGATGTAGAGGCCTGATAAAATAAAGCCTATTCTCTACCCTATAGATGAGATTCAGTGGAATATGCAGTAAATGTGATTGTTGGGGCCATATTTTTTAATCCCATCCTCCTTTATGTGTTTTCAGTCTTAACAGAATAACATGTAGATCCACTTTTGCAATACCCATTCACTTAAAAATGGCCAAAACTCAGTGTTATCCTTGCAGAAATGTTATTTTTAGGAGCCATTTTGTTTGCTGCTGCTTGTTTAAATGCTGAAAGACATAGACACACACAACAGAATACAGAATGGATGCTACCCAGAGCCTCGCCATGACTTTGCTGTGTTTGATGGCCCCCTGCAGGAATCTGGAGAGACAGCACTGCACTACTCAGTACGGACGGCTGACCATACCTCACTGCACTTGGTGGACTTCCTTGTGCAGAACAGGTACTCTTCCAAGAGACATCTTATTTAGTTTTTCTTTTGTTGTTTTTTTTAAAGAGGAAAGATATGTGTTAAGCAGCAGTTTTCTGGAAGCACGCTGCATCAAATTTGATCTGTGTGCTGCGAGACGTTCTTGTTCTGTGCACCAGTCTGTAATAAAGCAAAGGAAAGCTTAACGCTGCACCACTCAGATTCCCACAAGGCAAACAGAAATGGGTCAAGCACTTGCTTTCTGCCTTAATTTATTCCTCTCTTCAATTGTTTACCCACCACTTCTCCAACTGCACACAGCCTCCACAGGAGAAGTGGAACCCTTTCATTAATTAATAGCCATGCTCATACAATGTTCTGCTCAGCCTTCATTATTAAAATTATTATTCATCTGCTGTAACATATTTTACAAACATGTCTTCCTTGCTTTTTTTCATTTTTATTACTATGTCAGACAGCTTGTGAGATTTAATGGCTCACCTCTGATCACTGTTGGAAAGAAAACCTTTCCACCCTCATCTTTCATACTCAATCTTAATCTCCTGGTTAATAACACATTAACATGAAGCTGCAGGTGCATGGAGAACCTCCTCAGGCATTCAACCTGTGTCCTGACCATTAGATTTTTCTTATTTTTTTTTATCACCCTCACAGTGGTAACCTGGATAAGCAGACAGAGTGGGGGAACACCGCCCTCCATTACTGCAGCATGTATGAAAAACCGGAGTGCCTCAAGTTACTCCTGAGGGGCAAGCCGGCCACTGACATCAGTGAGTCACATGTCAGGTTTCATCCTATCTTTAATTTCGGCTACATGCACGCATCACCCTATAACTGTTGATTATCCTTCCTCGTCCCTCAGCCAATCAGAATGGAGAGACGGCCTTGGATGTTGCCAGGCGACTGAGGAATACTCAGTGTGAAGAGGCAGTAAGTGCAGGACCACCCACTTGGAGCTGCTGGACATCACAGCAGATAATCAGCAGTCTAAAATAATAACACATCCTAAGAAAATACATAAAAGTTAGATTAATTAAATGAAAGGTTCTGAAGCTTGGACTGTGTTTGATTTGGCATGTGTTGAGCAGTTATTGGCTAGCCTAACCACAACACTAGATGGCAGTCAAAGGTCTTACTCCAGCCTCAGGTGACAGGAACAGCAGAGTGGAAGTAATCGTTCATGTGTGTTTGTTATTAACGCAAATATGAACAAGCAGACAAAAGGGTTCAAACAAATGCATTGTAGGATTGAATATGTAATTGGTTTTACACACACATTTTCCCCTACGGTTACTCTGTAAAGTGGATAATTACTGAAATTCAGAAAAGAAATATGACTGTGTAACTCAGTATTTCTGTAACCTTCAACATCTACTTTCTCTTTTCCCTCAGACAGTTTTAGTTTGTCTTTATTTATTTATGCAGCCAGAATTTGTTTGTTGTTTGTCTGTCTCACTACCATTTCCCATCATTTTAAATAGATGGTGAAACCGATTTGTTTGTATGTGCCAGCTTGTGCAGGCTGCAGAGGGGAAGTTCAACCCTCACATCCACGTAGAGTACGAGTGGAGCCTCAGACTGGAGGAGATGGATGAGAGTGATGATGACCTGGATGATAAGGTTGTGAACACAACACTGTTATAACTTTAGTGCTTTCAGAATTCCTATACAGCTCAGTGTTTGGATTATGAATATTTTTAGGTATATGTTTTTTTTTCTTTTTCTAGCCTTTTTTGCTATATTTGTTGTTTGCTACATTTATATGGGATGATGGAGTAAATTGTTCGCTGTTTTTCATCATCAAAAAGGCTTCCCTACTGACTCACTGCTGTACTGACTGAACTTCATAAATAAAAGAAGCAGAAATTAGGTGGTAGAAGCAGATCTAGCTTTAACATACCACATAATAATGCAGGTAGACTCTCTGAAAAGATCCCTGCGGTGGACAAAGGACCATTTACTGTCTGGTCTGCAGTAGGTTTAAGGAAAAATGGTGAATGCCAAATAAAAGGAGTAGATATTGGACCTTGTTTGGAAAGGAACCTTTTTTTTCCTGCTTTGTTTCACTTTATGATGCCTATGTTTAAAAGAATTACTGCATTAATCTCTTTGCAATGTGTTTATTTTTGACAGCCCGAATAAAAATCCCAAATTTATTTGATAAATGTAGACTATATCATTTTTACAATGATCTGGCGAACCCCTGAAATTATCATGGGACCCCCAGGTTGGGAAAGGCTGATCCAAACTTTTTCTCCAAATTTTATGTTTTGCAGTAATATTTAATGAATACTTTTTTATGCAAAACAGATGTTGAAAGCAATACTCATTTGGAAAGGAGGCATCTAAAAACTGAGATGTTTTTCTACTTAAAAAGAGAGCTCAAAACAGGACTTTATTCAAGTAGCTTAAGTTCTGTTTGTCATGTTACATTGCCAGCTCTCCATGTCCGTCTGACTCTGATCATTCTCATCCCTCTTCAGCCCAGTCCCATCAAGAAGGACCGCTCCCCGAGGCCTCAGAGCTTCTGTCACTCCTCCAGCCTCTCCCCCCACGACAAGCTCTCCCTGCCGGGCTTCATCAGCCAGAGGGACAAACAGCAGCGTCTCTCCTACAGCGCCTTCACCAACCAGATGTACAGCGCCTCCACTGACCTCAGCTCCTCCCCTGTGGCCGACGGGCCGCCGCTGCCGCCCAGGAACCAGGGCAAAGGTCAGACATACCTTCTCCGAGAGCCTTTACATTAATTTTCAGGCATTATTCAATTCTAACCGCTTATAAACGTGACAGCCAATAAATTCAGGAGATCACACTCTGCTAATATTGGTTTTGCAAATATGAGCCAGTAATGCAAAATGGTCAGAAGATCGCGTGTCTGCTCTACTGTGTGTGAGAGAAGAAGAGCTGTGAAATTGACTTCATTATGTCTGTTAATGTTTGATTATGTCCAGGACAGAATTAGGTACAGAGGAATGCTTTGTAATTGCTTTTCTGGAAAGTTTCCTCGCTGTGCTGTCAGTCAGTGTTTCTATACACACACACATTTACACACCCTGCAGTGGCATGCAATTTGTCAGCACAAAGATCAGAGAGTGGGAGGCAGGTGTCATTAAGATTGCTTACAAAGTAAACCTTAAGGAAAACATGGCCGCAGGAGAGGGCAGGGTGGCAGTTGTTAGTCAGGCGTGTGAAAGGGGAAGCTGGATACACACTTCATCATTAGCCTCAGCACTGTGTAGACAAACGAAGGATACTGTGGGTGTGCTGTCTCTGCAGTATTGCAATTAAAAATAACACTCCTCCCTTTGCTGATCTGTAACAACTTCAGCCATCTAACAAACATGAGATGATTAAAAAACACCTCAGAAAGCTAACGCTGCTGCATCCATGTCAACAAGTCATTTCATCCATTACTTAAACATTCAAATCTTATTTTTCTTGCAGCAAGCGCTCTGATATTTCAATTGTTTCCAGTCCAAGAGAGCATGTAACTAGTAAACTTCAGCTAAATCTTTGGTTACAAATGCTAATGTAGTGCTACAGATGTGAAGTCTTGGTGGATTTATTTGGTAATAATGGAATAATGGAGGGACAGTATGAAGAAAATAAGTATCCTCCAGATAAAAATATTGAGGCTTTTCTGCAGTTTGCAACATTCCTGGGTGTTGTGTCCATTGCACACACAAGATAAAAGGTAAAATGCTAGCCCTGCTCAAAAGCATGGTAGAAGGAGCATCATGATTTGTATCCGCTTTTATACGTTAAGGCCTCAACACCTTCTAATCATTGAAGAATCATTTGATTGTTTTGCTGGAGGCTGTCAGGGCAGAAGTCTATAACCTGAATGATCCAAAGCTGACAAGTAAAGTAGCAACAGAATGGTTAAAAAATAAATAATTTATGTTGTAGGGTTGCCAGATCAGGACTTCTAGCCTGAAGTGTCAGTGACAGTGAGTGAAAACTCCCTGTGTGCTATAAAAACAAAAAAAGTGCAAGTTTTTGTTTTATTTCTTTGGTTTTGTCTATAATTGTGTCAAAAATGAGGATCAGACAACATTTTCTGAATGATCAAATTATAAATCCTGGATGCTCCTAATGGTTCAAATACTTCATCTCAGTCTATCTGTAAGTTTGGCTCCCGGTGCTTGGGCGTGAATGTACGAAAATCAAATAAAGAGCAGGACTTTGCTGCTAATGTTAGCTTAAAATTTAATCTGACTCTTATCGGCGTCTTGGCTCCTTCACAGTAGACATTCCAGCCTTGAACAGACCTCTTTGTAGGGCAGAAAACAAAATCATGGAGTTAACTAATCCTGTTATACTTGGCTCTGAAAGAAAGGCCATGTTGCAACTGTGGGTAGCTAACATTTATAGCATGCGTTAGAGCAGGTACACACAATGTTTCATCTACTTGTTTACAATTCTGTTCATGTTTTCATCTTTGGAAAGCATGTGAGAAGACAGTAAAGTATTTGGGTATGAAGTGTCCATCTTAAAGCCCCGTACATTGCTGTGCGTGGATAAAGCTTCACAGACCCGTTTAAATTTAGATGCTGGCCAAACAATAGCTCAATGGCTCAGTTTAAGCCTTCTGGCACCTGAGATTTGAAGCTAATATTTCTGAATGTTATTAATCTGTTGTTGTATGCACCTTTTTAGATGATTGCCCTGTTGGAAAAAAGAAGATTGTTTGGTGTGATTTTTGCAAAAATAAGATTAACTGTCAGAATAAGAGGATAAACAACATACATGCATTTCAGATGACATGCTTCCCCTTCTGATGCTCCACAGCAGCGCTCCCTCTCAGCGGGTGCCGAGGAGCTTGCTCCCCGGGGCCAGCTTCACACTGTTTCTCCTCTTTTTGCTTTGCTCTTCACTGATAAGATTTCATCTTGTTATTTTTCCAGTGTGTGGGAGCAGCTCTTTATGAGACTGACATGCTTATAGATTCTCTCCCACACTCCTCATCTCGCTCTGTTTTCTTTCTCTTTTTTTGTTTCTCTATTCTTTCAGCTCCACACTTGGCATTCCTTGGCTCTCATTCGCACTACGCCACACTGGCTGGCACCCGACCATACATCAGTGAATATCTTGTTTTACGTTCTCCCCCCTTATCCTTCAGTTGTTTCCTCCTTTACAGCTCAGATGTGCAGGGCGGTGGCGTTATTTTCATTTAATAACGGGACCACGTAGGCAAGCTGTTTCTCCTGTGAATTAATTGTTTATGCCTATGAGATTTATTTTCAATCTTCTTGGAAAGATGTCCTGCCATCCCTGAGCTGTAAACTTTTAACCACAGCTGATTTCTCTCTGGCTGAGCTCTCTCTTTAGCTGATTTCATCCTACTTTTTTCTACATTTGTGAGGAGTAGGTAAACACAGGCAGACATATACCAAAATGAAACTCCCAGCAAACATGTCTGCACCCCCAAATCATCTTATTTCACATTTCCATCCACAAATTTATTACATATTTGTTCGGCCATTTCTCTTCTCACTTTTGCGCTCTGTCCACACACCTCCCCCTCCTGTCCATGTCCCTCATTTTTCCTTTTTCTCTCCCTGCTCTGAGTTACAACAGAATGATTTTTGCTTATTTACTCTCTTTTTTGATGGACCTCATTACCTCATGTGTCTTATGTATCACTCCTCCAGCTCCTCCCCCATCTGGCCCTCCCTCCACACTCACACCAGGAGGCAGCTCCACCCTGTCCAAGAAGAGACCTCCGCCCCCCCCTCCTGGACACAAACGCACCCTGTCTGACCCACCCAGCCCGCTCTCTCACAGTCCACACAGTAAAGGGGGCTTAACCGGGGGTGAGACGCAAGCACACTCCTGCAGTAGGGGCTGGTTTCCCTCAGGCTTATCAGGATTTACCAAAAATGACTAAATATTATCAACTCAAAGTCCACATCAGTCTTTTTTTCATCCATTATCCATGCAACAACTCCATGAGCAAACTTCATTTGATAATCAAGACCATGAGATTCGGTTTAAAGCTTCAAAAAGAGCTTAAAGTGGACTTATTATTTTCAGACATTTTTCCGATAAGATAAAATGTCTGACAAGTTTGGTTCCATTTGACAGGTTTATACAAATTTTGTTCCTCTTTTTGTCTTTTCTTGCAGTTTGAAGATTTATCTGAGTTTAACATATATTGTGAACATGTGTAAGACTGCATGTCATGATTTTTTTTATTATTAATAAAAATGCTTCATGAAAATGAACGCATACGAATGTAAAGCAGTAAACATAATTACAAGTGACAACTAAGGAAATTTATTTTATCAGTAATAAATCACAATAGTTCCTGATAACTGAGCAACGTATCGTCAGTTTAGCTTCAGGGGCTGTGCAAAAGTCTTGAGCCAGACCTCATTTCTTTATATATTTCCAGGAAAATAGCTACAATGATTTGTTGAAACATGTGAAAAAATAAGTTGAACAGTATTTAGTTGGACCACCTTTACTCTTCAACACAGCCTGAACCCTTACAGTCAAGCTTTCTTGTAAATTATTTAAGTAGTCTGCAGGAAAAGTTCTCCAGGCTTCTTTAAGGACATTCAAAAGTTCTTCTTTGGATATTTTCTGCCTTTTATTGTGTTCTCTTTCAAGATGATCCCACACTGCTTCAGTAATGTTTAGATCTGAGCTCTGAAGAGGATTAATCCCTCCATAGGGCCTGTTGCAACTGATTTTCCATCCAGTTCTTGCATCATTTGGCTTCTCCACAGCCACTTTTCCATTGAGGCCATTTCTGATGAGGCTTTAGTTAACAGTAGATCAACTGAAGGTTCAGTTGCATCTCTCAGGTCCTGTTTCAGGGGTTTGCTGGATTCATTTCTATTTCTGAAGGATGTCACTTTCAGATACTGTTCATCTGCATGAGATGTGCCAAGTTTTCAGCTTCGAACTCTTTGGAAATCTTGATGATGTAAAAGCGCTGTTTTTAGGATGTTGCTGCAACTGAAGAGAGGGAAAAAAATGATGTCTTTACAACAGGTTGCTACTATATACATTCCCTATTTAATTGGTTATTTGCCAAGTTGTCTGGTATGTGTGACGTAACACTAGTTATTAATACCCTGAGTTTGGTAGCTTTTTAGTATCCAAATGATTCATAGGTCAGTGTTTAGAGGTTTAACAAACAAAAAATACATTCCTCTTGAAAATGGTCCGGTGCAAGGACTGGACTGAAAATGAGTGAAAAGGCAGTCCATCTCCAAAGAAAACTTTAAAACCTTACCTTCACAAGAACTGTTGATGAAGACCACTTTAAAAGTTGTTGTTTTTTTAAATCTGGCTGCTAGGGAAGGATCACGACTACTATGCTGTTGACACAAGGAGGATGGATTTCTATTTTTAGTGACAATTTGTTTCCCAAATACACATTTGTGAATATCACCAATCAGCTTGTACTCAAACTGTCTACTTGCGGTTAGTTATTAGTCAAATACACTGAAAAGCAAACCTTAGATGATTAATTTTACTTCCACTAATTACCATTTGTCCTCTGTTGTGTTTGTGCAATGTGTCACGCATTCCTGGACACCAAACCACTCATTAAATGCCAGCACTTTATAAGAGTTTTCAAATATCACAAGTTTAATGAGAGCTCAGCCAGATTACACCTCCCTCATTGTTTTATTTAACCATCACAGCATGTTGATTTATTTCCACATTTATGTTAAATTATTTCCTCGATCGGCGCTCTGAATATGGTGTCAAGTAATCTGTTTGTCGTCGTAATGTTAATATTTCAGGAAGTGACTCCACCCCTCCTCCAGTCAGTAAGATGTCTCCTGTTTCCAACAAGTTTGAAGGCATTCCTCAACAGCAAAGGTATCACAGACAGGAACCCTGTGAGCCTACTGAGGCCTGTTTTGGCTGTAACGTGTTTGCCCATGATCATAAAATGTCTACGTGAGGAGAGTGTTCAGGTTTTTGTTTGACTTTATATAAAAATCTTTTTCCAGCACTACTTCAAGCAACACAAAGTCTACACTTGGTCCAAGGGTTCTTCCCAAACTACCTCAGAAAGGTACGGTCTTTGTCACATTTTTGTTTGAAGGTGTTGTATATAAGAAGTTATTTACACATTTCTTCCCGGTTATCCTTCCAGTGGCATTGCGTAAGATCGACACCATACACCATCCATCTATGGATAAGCCCAGCCTTCCTCCAGAGGTCTTCCAGAAGTCCCCGCCAGCAACTGAAACCACACAGAAGGGTCCTCTGGCAGACAGGCCTCAGCTGGGCGATCTTCCCCCAAAACCGCAGGTGTCTGAACTTCCCCCAAAACCTGGAGAACTTCCCCCAAAGCCACAGCTGTCCGATCTCCCTCCTAAACCTCAGCTCGGAGACCTGCCGCCCAAACCCCAGCTCAAAGACCTCCCTCCCAAGCCTCATCTTGCAGACATCCCCCCCAAACCCGGGTCAGCCGACTCCGGGAGCCCGAGTCCGAGGCCGCCTCCAGGAGAGTCGACGCCAAGGCCGCAAACGCAGCCTCCGCCTCCACCGCAAACTCACCCGCAGCCTCAAGACTCGCCGTCGCCTAATCAGCATCCAACTATCGCGACCACATCTCAACAATCTGCCGAGGATACAAATGGGACCCCAGCGGGGACTGCAGAGACACCTGTGCCCCTCCCAAGGAAGATCAACACAGTATGGACATGACTGGTTTTTTTTCAGAGATTTCCTTTAAATGCTTTTAACAATTTTATTTAACTACAGTGTCAATAAGATCCAACAAATACAAAGTAAACACTAATAATCTCATATTTTCAGCTAATTCATTTACATGGTTGGAGAGATTTACAACTATTTTTACAAAAATTTGCTTTTTTTTCATGCCGCCTTCTCATACGTAGCTCTTAGGTCAGCTTGTGTTGTACATGAAATGTGCCTTTCCATTTCTTTCTCTATTTGTATTTGCTTCACCAGTCTGAAAGCACTCTGCTGCACGCTGCAGCTAAGATGCTAACTACTCATAAGAACTATGCACTCACATAAAAAAGTGGGAAAAATATCTCTTGAACTTTTAGACTAAGTGAAATTAAGCTGATCTGACAGTTTTTCCTCCTGTGTGTGCAGGGGAAGAACAAAGCCCGTCGAGTGAAGACGATCTACGACTGCCAAGCTGACAACGATGACGAGCTTACATTTGTTGAAGGAGAGGTGATCATAGTTACTGGAGAGGAGGACCAGGAGTGGTGGGTGAGTCCAGTTTAGATTTCTCTTGCACTGGTTGGACCTCTCAGAATGAACTCATCCACCTCAAACAGGAAAAGCACACAATACAGTTTTTCTAAAATGCTTTGTTTCCCATTTTTACCCCCAGATCGGGCACATTGAAGGAGATCCGGAAAGAAAAGGGGTATTCCCCATGTCTTTTGTGCACATCCTGAGTGACTGACAGCCAGACAGACTTGCACTACGTCTCTCCCTAAATCAGGAGGTCCTGTAAATACCTATCATACAGTAACGCCCCTTGTCACACGACAAGTGTCCTAAAGAAAAAAAAAGCAACGAAGAAGTAAACCAAGACGGCTCATCTAGACATGGAAGCCACATCCATGCTGTACAAAGAATGTGTGTATTCTTCCTCTACCAGTATTATCTTAACCCTATAGCATGGCTGAGATGAAGCCACTCTCGAAACCCTAGCACTTACCTAAAAGTCTATGTTTATGCTGTTCCTGTGTATATATGTATGTAAATATATATATTTGTGTGTGAGTGTATATACATGTTTTATTGTACAAAACATGTACCATTGCTTTCTGCCTGTCAGATAAAGCATCAGGGTGGTAGAGTTTGAATTTTATCTGTATTAATTTTACTGGCCCTCGAGTAATTATCAGCTTATATTTCTGGAAAAAGGACAAATATGAGATGGAATGTGAAATAGGTCATGTCATTATCTGTGTCTTGCATCCCTGTTTACCGCCATCGCTGACCGAAGAGGCAGGAATCTCCCACTGACCTTCCCGAGACGAAAAGAGTTTCCATTCAATGTACTCCTTGTTCTTTGCTTGCTTTGTGTGTACACGTATTATGGTTGTTTTACCGTATAGAAAACCTGCTGCTACTGTGTGGTGGAATATCAAAGCCTGTGGTTCACTGTAGGTCACTAATTTACTCCTTGTTACACTGTTCACTGTATGTGTGCTCTGTGTGCAAACTCAATGCCATCTCCACAATCCTTTGACCTTTTTCTGTGCATGGTGTAACAATGACTGGAAATGAGTGGAGTGCTGCGTTCAAACACGCTCACCTCAGGGTTTGGAGAGCCACTATTAATGTTAAGCAGGACTCCACAAAAAGGTATCCTGTTGTTGAAGCCACTATCAGCCACAATTATGGGAAACTCAAGAGGACATCTTAGCAATAACTTGATTCTCTGACAGGCTAGAAGTTTCACAACAACCTGTGTTCACAATTCAGTGTCTTGTAAAACCTCATGAGCTTGAATCTTTTGGGTTTATTTTGTTTGTTTGAATCATGTAATATCATTCCATGTTACTGGATTCAGTACATTTGCAGGTTTGCCTGTGAACCAGAAATGAAGGACGGACTTTGTATACGGTTGGAGAGCCTCTGTATTTTCACCTGGTCCCCACTGACTTGCAGTTCTTCCCATGCTAAGGAACAAATCCATCAACCCATTGTATCATTAAAAGTGCTGTACTTAAATCCTGAGCTTGCTGGGGTTTTTTTTTTCTAAACCTGATGTAGTTTAGAGGAATTCCAGTGGCGCCTCCCTTTGGAATTTCAAACACCCTCCATTACAGACTAAAGACATTCCTGGGTTTATTGAAGATAAACAAGAGGCATTTTGAGAAGTTTTACATAAAGTGCAACCAAACGACTGAACTGTTCCACTTTCCTTTACAGGTGCAGTCATTTGCCATTTCATACTTTAGTTCAAGCAAATTTTAGGACAAATTTGTAGTTTGTAGATTTAATAACATTCAGCCTTAATTCATATGTTTCTTGCATTGGAATATACCTTTTTTGGCTATCACCTTGGCAGGTTCCACATGTAAATATGATCTAAAAATGTCCCTCACCTACAACAAATCTGGGCATCAATTTGATTATTTTCCATTTGACATGCAATTGTATTAGTGTGACCAAAGCAGTTGGTCATGCAAGTAAACTAGTCATGTGGCAATGAATTGAACAGCAGAATGGTCAGATGAGTCAGTAATAGCATAACTTTATATGGTCCTTTAATGCCAAGTAAAAACTTCCTTAACTAGTTGGAACTGAAGCAGCCTTTCAGATGTGACACATCAAGGACCAAGAAACTGGTCCCGTTTGCTTCATTTGAAGTTCTTGGGATTACCATGACCTGAACAGCTACACCACTTAACATTGGGAATAAATGGAATTGACATGTTAAAATATAGGGAGCAAAATTGAAGAATTTTAGTGCAGCCAAGCAGGGAGAGATTCATCCATAGAAACATCCCTCGTTAAAGCAATTATGTAACGGGTTTAAGCTCAACCAAAACCTATAGACAATAGTAAACTACTCAATCTGTAAATGCTGGGGAGTTACATAGTGTGCATTTGGGGCCAGTACCGAACTGTTGGACTAGCCCACAGTTCAACTAAAATCCCTAAGGCCACTGCCCTGCAGGTTTTAGTCACTTTGCTGGCCCACAGATTCAAATTAAGCTCATCTACCCCATTTTTGGGTTCTGCAGAAGCCTAAAGCCATTAATTGGGACCTGGTGAGTGCAAGCATGGAAGCAGCCAGACCTGCAAGACACTGGCCCTTAAGGACCTGAGTTAAAGAACCCTGGACCAGCCCAATGCATTACTGCATTAAACTGCAACAGCTGGAATCGAAAGGGAAACTAACTTTGTTCAGAAAAGTAAATCTACAAAACTCATTACCATTTGAAAAGACCAGTGTTAAAAATTCCTGGTGCATGTTGGACTTGTTGACCCATGTTTTAGTTCTGAAATTGCAAATATCACCAAGCAAAACCCTGTAGTTTCACGAACTGCTCTTCACTGGAAATGTCAAACCAATTTCTGACAAAGAATTTTTTTTTAAACTAAATCTAGCCTGCAAATTTAAGTTCAGCACACTGAAGTACCTCAAACTGCATTGGTTCATTTGGGATACCATTTAAAAAATAAAATAAAAAGCATATTCCTGACTCTACAAAGCAAATAAAAATTAAAGGCATGACAAAAGTTATATTCTTCAATTTATTGAGGAACTTACTTAAACCAAAATACACAACTCTTCCAAAATATTAACACAGGAAAATTACACACTGTATAGACAACATAAGGATTTTGTGTCACAACACAAAAATTCAATCTTACAAAGCAAACTTCACATGTATTACCAGAATACATTAAACTAAACTTATTTACACACTTGGGCTTTGAGTGGAGCCTTTGCCCGCTGGTCCTTCTCCACAGACTTGATGACCCCCACAGCAACCGTCTGCTTGAGGTCTCTTGCTGCAAAGCGGCCTGTAGACACAAATGCTTATTACACAAACCTAAAAACATGAGGAAAACTTCAAACTAGTTTGTACTCTACCTAAAGGAGGGTATGTGAAGAAGCTCTCCACACACATGGGCTTAATGGGAACCAGCTTGACTGTGGCAGCATCGCCTGACATGAGGATCTGTGGGTGGTCCTCCAGTTTCTTGCCTGTACGGCGATCAAGCTTCTCCTTCAGCTCAGCAAAGCGGCAGGTGACGTGGGTGGTGTGACAGTCCAAGACAGGGGAGTAGCCCACTTTAACCTTCCCTGGGTGGTTCAGGATGATCACCTGAAGATCAGAAATTATTAGAGGGTTTCTTTTAATGAGAATTTAACCTATTTGAACAAACCTGAGCTTCAAAGCTGCAGACATCCGAGGGAGGATCTTGCTGGGCATTGCCAGCCACATCCCCTCGCCGCAGGTTCTTCACAGACACATTCTTGATGTTGAAGCCAACATTGTGACCTGGGAGAGCCATCTGCAGCCCCTGGTGGTGCATCTCAATAGACTTTACCTCTGCAGTCAGCTTGGCAGGGGAAAACATCAGGGTCATGCCAGGTTTGAGGACCCCAGTTTCAATCTTACCCACTGGTACTGTCCCAACTCCTGAAAGACAAGGAAACCATTAACATTTCTAGGACACCAGAGTCAAGTCAGTTTAAGTTCCTGGACAACACAACTTGCCCCCAATTTTGTACACATCCTGCAGAGGTAATCGTAGTGGCTTGTTGATGGTGCGGATAGGTGGGTGAATCGAGTCCAGGACTTCAAGTAGAGTCTTCCCACTTGCAACCCCTTCCCTTAGTCTCACCTTCCAGCCTCGGTACCACGGCATCTGCACAGACATTTACGGTTAACACACTCTGTAACATGTGGTCATTTACATTTAGTCTCTTTACCCTTTGAGTAGCAGTGATCATGTTCTCCCCGATCCAGCCAGAAATTGGCACAAATGCCACAGCTGTAGTGTCATAGCCAATCTTCTTGAGGAACCCGCTCACACCTCGAACCACTTCTTCATAGCGTTTCTGGCTGAAGGGCGGTTCAGTCAGATCCATCTTGTTCACACAGACAATCATTTGTTTGACACCCAGGGTGTAAGCCAGTAAGGCGTGCTCTCTGGTCTGTCCACTTCTGGATACACCAGCTTCATACTCTCCTTTAGCCGCAGAGACCACCAAAAGAGCAACATCAGCCTGAAAGAACAGAACCCATGAAATACAAGATTTTTACACAAAAAGCTCACATGCTTTTTTTTTTTTCCCCTACCTGTGACGTCCCAGTAATCATGTTTTTAATGAAGTCACGGTGGCCGGGAGCATCAATTATTGTCATTGAGTATTTTTGGGTGTTGAATTTAAGCAAAGATATATCAATGGTAATCCCTCGCTCCCGCTCAGCCTTCAACTTGTCCAGCACCCAGGCAAACTTGAAGGAAACCTTTCCCATCTGCAAGACAAAAAGTTCAGTTACGATATAACTACAGTTTCCTTCTACACAAGTTTTCTCCTCCTTACTTGAGCTGCAGCCTTTTCAAACTTCTCCAGTTTTCTCTGGTCAACGCCGCCACACTTGTAGACAAGATGTCCAGTAGTGGTGGACTTGCCACTGTCAACATGGCCAATAATGACCACATTAACATGAGTCTTCTCTTTTCCCATGGCTATTGGCAGATTTGTTAACTAAAAGTTTCCAGTTATAATCTAACACTTGTTCTTCAAAATTTTTCTGTCAAATTGATCTGCACTGCCACTTCAGAGTGCCTTTATAGGCTGTGTGACAGACAACTGAAAACAGGTGTGCGGCTTCATTAAGCTTAATTGGCGTCAGTCAGTCATTGATTAAAAATGAACATGCTGTTAAACAGCAAAAAGAAGTGAAAACCAGGAGAAAAAGCTGAAAAGCTTTAAGAATTCTTCACCACTACTCTTTTATATTGTGAGCAACACAGAAAAGCAAGAAATGTTTCAGGCTGAACTTTGATCAACAAGCAGCAGTTACATGGATCAGTTTATAATCTTAAATAACAACCAGCTGTGCCATCTGAGCCTTTGTACCCGTCCTAATGAGCAGGCTGTACGTGCTCATCAAACAAACACTAATCGGTCACAAAGCATCTGTCTTTTTTTTCTTTTTTTTTTACATTGAGGAAGCTTTCTTTTCTTTTTTCTTTTTTTTTAATTGAAAAAACTTTGTTGTTATGATTGAGAAAAAAGAAGACCTGAAAGAGTTGTGTAGTGCAGTTAGGACATAACCTACAGATTTGTAAAGGTTTGGAATCAACACTACTGGAGGATGTATCATTTTGTTGGAAGAAAATATTAGCGTATGACACAAAACAGAATATTTTGGCTTTGTAAAACATATTTGCTGTTTTTAATCCATTTTTTCCTCTGTTCTCGGAGAGCTTATTTGAGCTGTTGCACCTGATTGATTGGCAAAAAAAAACATGGTCCCAACAAGAGAGCTGTCCATGGAAACAATGGAAAGGATGTTAAAAGTCATTTCCAAAGATATTTTTTCACAGTCTGGGAAAAAAATTACTTGTTTTTCCTTGTTAGCAAAGTACAAATGAAATGTGAAGGTTAAAGAAGGGCAACACACAGGTTGACCAAGGAAGACCTCAAATTCTCAGAAAAGAAAACTAAAAACTATATGCCTTAAAAACAGGAAATACGAACTAAAAGAGAAGAAAAACAAAGAAGAGGACTCGTTTGTGACTGCCCTCTAAGAAGTCACCTGAAGCAATCAGGATTTACTTGGAAAAAAAACCCCCAACTACATAAACCATCATTAACACTTAAACAGAAAAAAGTTGGGCTAAACAGAAGCAGCCATGAACTGTGGATGACTGGATGAAACTGAAATCTGCATTTTGCATGGAGATTACGCTGGAACTTCTGTGTAGTGCAGATCTAGTGAAACATAGATAAAAGTTTGGCCTGAAGACACATATATTCCCACAATCACTGATGATATGGGGTTGATTTCAGGTGAAGGACCGCGGCAGATTGCAGACATAACCTCTATAGCAGTGATACTCAATTCGATCCTACGAGGGCCACAATCCAGCAGGTTTTCCATGTGTTCCTGCTCTGACACACCTGACTCAAATTAATGAGTCACTGTGCAGAACTTGATTGGCTGTTACATTCGTTTCATTTGATGCAGGTGTGTTGAAGCTGGAATACATTGAAAACATGTTGGACTGTCACCCTATCCAATTGAGAATCAGTGCTGGCAATGAAAAAGTAATTAAATCGGTTAGAAAATATAAGTGAATGATGAAATTTTGGACACATTTCTTATTCCATCCATAAAAATGGGTTTGGTGATGCTTAGGTCCTTTTTCAGGTTGATAATGCATCTTCCTCAAAGCAAACTTTAATTCAAAAACAGTAACTTCATTTAGGCTATACACATGCATTTTAGAGTTTATTTGTGAAAATCACTAATATCAGGGGTATAATTGGGAAACATTTGAGTACTGAAATGTAAGCAAATAACCATCAGTGATTATATTTAAGTTATTCATGTGTCTTAAATCTTTCCTGATACCATAGTACAGTCCTTTCTTCACAGCAGCATGAAAGTACAGACTGATTGTCTGTGAAGCGTCCTGAGATGACATTGTCGTGTATTGGCGCTATACAAATAAAGATAAATTGAATTGAATTGAATTGAAAGCATCAAAGTTTTCTCAGAGGAAACAACCTTCTCTTTGTTTTCCAACATCTGTTATTGCAAGACAGTTAGATGAGTCTTTTAAGTGAACTGCAGTGAGACAAATGAGGTAAAATGTATACTAAATGTACTTTATGGAATTATTACTGATGTCGGACAGACTGAATTAGCCCATTTTTCCTTTTCAGTGTTTCCTTGGATGGGGAACTTTTTTTTTAAGGAAATTGTTTTATATGAACACAATTTAATGAATGAGATTAATGTGCATTACAATCAATTTAATGGCAATTGTTGTGGCGCTATGTAGAAAAAACTCAAAAAAGGACTAAATTGAGCTGAAGCAATACTATATCAATTTACATGGTAATTGTTATAAACAGCTACTTAAGTCTGAATGTGTGACGCTAGAAATTCATGAAAAATTAGAGGTTGATGATTTAGCCCTTTTTTGGTCAAGGAGAAGTTTAAGGCTTCATGATAAAAGCTATTAACAAATTCTACTTTTAACAAATCGTTGTTGACATTGAAGGAGTTTGACCATTTTCAAACCACTTCATTATAAAAAGTAAATGCATTAACCCTGTTATCATGCCTTATTTGATCTATACCCAAACTCTAATAGTACTCAGAGGAGTTTCACCATCAACTGAACTGAAACAGTTTGTGCATACAAGTTATGAAGGGAATATAAAGTGCCTGGTGCTAAGAGGACTAGAATGATGAATGACTTGATATATAAGGCTTATAAATCTCTAGAAATTCTTATTTTAAGGAAGATTCAACTTTATTTGAAACTTTATGTGAGTTCCTGTTGTAATCTTAATTTTTATGTACAGATGAGGCCAAACCAATTGTTGTAGCAGAAATGAGTTAGTGAAATACCATACCATTTCAACTTTATTTATATAGCACAACAACCAAAGATGAACAAAGTGCTGTACACAAGGAACTAACACATGAAATAAAATGATATCAGTGACGTTGCAGCTCTCTCACTGTTGAGTGGATTATTTACTAATTTATAACATGCCTGTGACTGTAGCATTATTAGATAAAATAAATAAAAAGGAAATATTTTATATCACATTTTGACACATTTACCTCCATTCACCTATAATCTGTACTTTACTATGAAAACTAACATTAGTATGTATGACAGAGATCCTAGATTTTTTATTAAAATAAGTCTAGTAATGATGGTCACTTCTGTTTATTAATCAACATGGTCATAATGAAGCATTTTTGTAAAAATACAAATACAAATTGTGAATAAAAAGAAGACATTGGTTTAAATGTCAATTAACACAACAGCGCCCCCTTAAGGCTCTAATTTTGGCCTTCTGCTCAATGGCACGTTGTTAGAGTGAATATACCTTTTAATATCTGGTTCAAGGGAAAAGTATTTGAACTCGTTTTAATGTAAAGAGGTCCTGATCAAAGCAGCAGTGGGATTTATTTATAGCCCCCTTCTGTAGTAATCCGATGAAAGTGCTTGTTCGAACGATTCAGCGGCGGCGTTTTGCCCGGGTGGAACTATTTTTCCAAACAGAAAGGATGATATACCCGCCTCCTACGCACTCAGAGGTGAAACAAAACGAGCCCACCTCCCGCCCGCAATGACGCTGGATAACTAACCCGGAAACAGCGGCAGCAAATCGCTTTTCTTCTCCTCTGAGTCCATACCGCTGCTTCCAGCGTGGTATCCAGACATCGACTCCCGTGTTTCTCAACGAGCATCAAGGTAAAAAATAAGCCATATTGATCACTTTTTGTCACCTCTTTCCGGCTCCTCTGCTAGCCGCCTTTACTACCCACCGGTTGCCATTCACTGAAGCTTGTTTGGACTCTTACATTTTGGTCCTCGTTGGTTAAATTAACGAGTCATAAACGTGTTCAGGTGAAACTGCACCCATTTATCTTTAACTTACTGCAAAATTAAAATAGTGAAAAATATATATTAGTATGAACGCGTTGTAACCTGTACATGTACCGTTAACTTCCCCTTTTCAGAGCAGCGGTTGATTTCTCAAAGGAGACACTGGGCTACACTGCTAGTCGGATTTTTTTTTCTTTATTTGGCTAAAGACATTGAATGAAACATGCTTTTACCCAAAACGTGTTTTAACAGACTCACCATCAGCTGTGTTTGGCCTCATATGTGCCGGAGAGCTGCATTATGTACAGAGTTTTACACTAAGCGAATGGCTTGAATTGAGTCTGCTCGCTTTCAGGCAGCAAATGATGCTTCATTAAAGGAAATGCACACACTGACAGCTGTGGTTTGTTTGGTGCTGGCTTGTCTTTCATATTCACTCTGATCAGTGTATATGAAAAGATTTGAGCAGTTTTCCAAAGTATGCATTACTTTAGTTCGGGCATACAGCTGACAAGTATCAGCACCACAGTATAGACAAACTCATTTACATGTATGGAATACATTTTAATTTAAGGTTATTGATTTGATGTTGCTGCTGGGTAGTTTTAATTTACTGAACCCAGGCTGGAAATGACAGTTACCATTTTTAGATCAATTATGATCTATCCAGGGATATCCATTGTCTTTTTTTTATGTAATTGAAACAAACAAAGAAGCTGTCTGAGCAAAGAACCAAAGCACAAGATTGCATGTTATTCTCTTTCCACCAAGTCTTTGCAGAAGGTGCTGAAAGTGGAAGTGAAACTTCCAGACAGCCAAATTTGTTCATCATATATTGTAAAAGTGCAGCATCTACATTAAACTTGTCTCAAGGAGGTAGAGGTGTGTACTGTGATTAAAATTAGACCAGCCAGCAAATAGATATAGTTAATAATTCTTAGATGTTTATTGTGAACTTTAATGTTTGATGTTGCTAAAATAAAGATGTATATTCAATGTGGCTGCAAAAAGGAGAGCCACTGTGGTGGTTGTAAGAGGTTACTGAGACTCTCCTCATCTTTTTGTGACAGCCAGTCCTGCTTTACAACAAGCTGATCAGATCTAAGATATTTTTTTATGGGGGGGCAATCCAAACTGTGAAGAGATTATCAAAGACCCACCCCTCTAGGTTATTTGAGTCTTCCTCTTTTTAATTATTCCCTTTTTTTACATTGGTCTCGTGTTATGGAAATAGTTAGAATATCCTCGCTATAGATTTTTGCTTCTGTGTTTCTCTTTAGTTCAGACCGTCAAGATTGGCTTGAAACATGACAGTACCTGACTGGTACCAACTTGTTGCGCGGGCGCTGTCATACCAACACGAACAGATTGGATAATAACTGGGGTGACTTTTTCAAGAAAACTACTCTTCTTCCTGGTTTTGATTCAAGTTGCATGCACAACCTGCTGCAGCTGTCTGAAAAAAAACAAAAAAGGCAAACTTGAGGCTTCTGTGGACAAGAAAGTGAAATCTGCTGTTGGGCATTTCATGGCTTCAGAGTGTTATCTGTCTATGTTTTTATTCTCAAGGTCTCAGTTTCAGAAACAACTTTGAAATAAGAAATATGGCTCACTTGGCAGACCGTGTTCTCATAAATCCCAGGCAAGTGCAAGTGCTGACGTGCATCTGCAGCTAGGCATGACCTTTTCTTAGAAATTAAACATCTGTTGTATCCTGTGCAGCCTAGCCATCATGCCAAACAATTTCTTTTAGTCAAGGAAGAACACCTGACAGGTCCTTTTTTATTTTTTAGAAGTTTTTAGAAGTGCAGAATATGTTGGAAACCAAAATGCATAAAAAGCAGTACAAATTTCTCATCTGATCCAATGAACTCAGCCACCCAACAGAAATCCCAAGCGGGGAGATTTTCCACATAACTTTCTCCCACAAATTTTTTTTTTTCTTTTTCTTTTTTTTTTTTTGGTTCAGGCAGTTGTAGATACTACAGCTGGTGTGATACCCCTAGGCTCAGAGTGAGTGTCAATGTTGGCTAATTTGAATTTTTTACAATTTTTCCAGAACTATCCCCACACAACTTCCTTGTCCAGTGCTGCTCTGGAGTTTTCAATCTACAAACCTGCAAACAAAACCCACAACAATTTTTTAAATAATGTTATTTGCTGTTCTGAAAACTACCTAATCCTTAATCCTTAGTAAGAAAGTGGCTCTGAAGATAGTTTCACATTATGTTGGCTTGACAGGAATGTCCTGTAGACATCCCAATGAGGGGGTCTGGGTCCCTCTTTGCAGCTGGGTGTGTCACTGAGTTGTGTGCTTCAGGTTGGGTTACTGCAGATATTTTTGCTATGAGAATACCAAGCCTTTCTTTTAGACTCCTGCTGACAGACTATATTATATACCCCATTACCAGCGGCAAGTGGATACACACTCACACATAACACATCGAATGTCCTGTCTGGTAGAATCATTGTCTTCAGACTGTGCACCATTGTGTGATTTTAATGCAGTGTTGTGACATTTCAGGCAGCCAAAATTTACTTATCATTGTTTATTTAGAGGACTTAAACACTTCTCACAAAATTGGTGTGTGTGGATGCTTAATTGAACCACACAAGAAATTAGTTTAGCATTTCTTAAGCCGTAAACCTCTTATTCATGCTGAAGTGAGTAGTTTTTGTCATCTATAGTAAGTGGACACAGTAACGCAAGCAATGGTATTACACCATGCAGCAACCAATAGCAGCCTCATAAGACAACCACAGGATTAAGCCAGCAGCTCTCCTGCACAGCCCCCCCCCACCACCACCACCACCACCCCAGAGCTCAATCTCGACCCCACCTCTCTGAGCATCTGCGTATGTCTGTATATTACACATTTGTCTCTTCCATCCATCTAGTCCATCTGTCTTACGCGAGGGTTCTTTTTCTATATATTTCCCTGCTTTGGGGTTAAGCAGCAACAACAGCAAGTGGTGTCTCAGAAATCAACAGGTGTCAAGCAACAGTTTTTCTCTTCTTACCTTATCGGGTTTTTAAATAAATCTAATTTCACAAGGACTCAGCCTCATATATATGCTTGTTTCAGTTTTTCCTTAAATCAGTGTAGTTCATATGCTCAGATGCAACATTTCATGAGAAGGGAATGTCTGACATACAATTTTATACACAATTCCCCCACAGATCCAACATTCGGTATCTTTGGGAATTTCATTGATGGCCGAGTTTAACCATTGCCTTAAAGATTTTTAGAGCTCTTTCTTCTTTCCAAATGAAAAAGTAAAAAAAAAAAAAAAAAAGTCCTGTCCAAACCAGAGTACTTTATTGCTCATTTTCTGCCTTGAACATGTGTTGTTTGGTTAATCCCGCGTCCTTGTCTCACTTCATAAATCAGAACCGAAGATGATCAAACTCTTCTCCCGCTAAATCAAACTTATTCAACAGACTTTACTTTGGACAGTTTTCATCACAACATCTGTAGAAAGTAGTTCCAGTAAAAGCATTTGCTAGTCATGCAGTGTATTTGGATTATCAATGTCTTGGAAAAGGCACACAATTTGAAAACTTAAATATTGAGCTGAATGTTTTGAACTATTTATTGCAACCCGTTTGGGCTACATGTTTCCATTCATGTGTATTGTATTCAGGTGATGACCAACACAGGACGTTACAACTTATAATTGAAGCTTTATGGCTCCTTTTCACAAGATTTAAGAAAATATACTTTGAAGTAGGTTAATTTGGGTGAACTGCCCCTATAATCTGCCAAAGAACTGTCTGTATTTAATACATTTGCACTTTTTAAGGCACTAGTGAGCCATCTTAATCTTTCCCAACCATCGTTAAGTTGTTTGTTAGAACCCAACTGGCATGTTTTAGATGTCTCCATGATTCACTCTGCAAACATACACAAAAAAGTGCACATTCTACACGCGATAATCATGTACAAACACATACTGCACAGACAAGGAAGTGAACTTTCGGCAAGTTAAATCATAAGTTTATATTTCTGACATGTGCTGCCAAAAAAAATGCACAACCACAAATGATCCGCTGAACAATCTGAGCATGAACATGTTTTATTTTACAGATCATTTCTTTTCTCACTGGTGCTACATGAATTTGTTTGGGATGCATAAGTATACAAAAAAAAGTCCCTGAATTCCACAAGCCTATAGAACCGAAGACCACTGGACATGTGAACATCTGATTTGTCCTAACACTAGATCTCCACATCTGCAAACGTGTACATCCTCTGTGCACACGCGTGCTTGTACCCACACACAAAGGTGGTAGAGGTTTTGTGATACAAGATTAATAGTCGTCACACATAAAGTTAAGACTGCACATAGACACATGCATACCCATGCACACAAGCAGACGCATGTATGTGCTTGGGGGCGGGTTCAGCCATGGTGGCGTTGTATTGAAGGGACTCTGTGGTCTTTGTACAAATATACAAACTTCTACCCAAACACACCCGGCTGCCAGATCTCATCATGTGGTTGAAGAGAGAGGTCAGAGTGGAACATTGCTAAAAAAGGTCAACACAGCCAAGGCAAAAAGCACAAAGTCAATCCTAACTGTTGGTTTTCTGGTTTTTTTTTGGGGGGGGGGGTTTTCACAGCTCAGGTTACAAATGTGGTTTTTATCTGCCACATTTGGTCAATCTTAATATGGCAGGAAGTGGGGAAAAGTTAAAACATCTATAGTATTAAGAAAAATATGAAAACAATCTTTTAACTATAGTTATAAAAAGATGGAGTCCATGAAGTAAACAAAACGTATGAGTGAGGGAAACCGACCTAAAACTAAAACTGCAAAAATAATGTCAAAAGTTAACATAAAGTGAAGTTATAATCATTGTTTCCACTTCCTCAAGTTTGAGGAGAGAGAAAAAAAAGTATAACAACAATTACTAAATGGCAGCTGAACACAGGTTATAACAAGGACTGTAAAAAAGCACTGAACCATCAAGTATCTCAGTCTGGTTTACGGCCACTAGTACAGTAAACACAGAATAAGAACAAGTCTGTGGTGCAACCTTTCAGTACATTTTGTTTTGGTTTTCTTACATTTTCAGTACTGTAGACAGCTCAGTCGCTTGGGGTTGGACACATTAATATATCTTTGGGCAAGACGCTGAACCCCACATTCCCTCCGATATGCTCATGTGTGAGTGACTGTAAAAAAAATAAAGTGTAGCACATATCTTTCTACACAACACATAAAAGTTAAATACAGAATGATACAGAATATGCTAGTCTTTACGATGTAAGTTCTGTGAAATGTCCTTTAAAAAGTGAAACTGCAACCTTAGTTTTATTCTCATTGTAAACTCGTTAAATTTGTTTTCTTCTTTTCTTTTAAAAGCCCTTCAAAAGACATGCATTAGGAATTAGCAATAGCTATAAATGCTGCAATATGTTGCCTTGGATAGTTGTTAATCAGTTCTCTAGGTTGTCATCTGTCCTTATCAGATAAACTAAATGAAATGGGGAAAAAAAACCTCCCCTCGAAGAATCTCACATATTGAATAAAATTCAGTGTATCACAAGAACCTTTAATAAATCTGCACTATGAAGCGTATTCTTTTTCATTCTATACCTCATGCTACTTATAAAGTATAGCCTACTTCATTTGAACTATTCATAATATTAAGCAACATCTGTAATATACTGACATAGTTTAAGTTCGTATCAGGTGGGTAGTAACGCATCATGTTCTACAGATGCTTCACATAATCAAGCCACAAGAGATACTAAATGACTCCAGTGAGACCGCAGACACAAGAGGAAATAGAGGACAGTAAATCACACATGTACAAAGCATCCCTGCAGACATCCTTGTCCTCATCTCCTGCCTTCATGACTAAGAAACTTCAAACCTGTAATTTAAGAAAACTCCGACGGAATGCAATAAATCTTGACAGCAAAGAGAGCAGACAGGGGAAGATGAGGAGAAAGAAAAAAAAAAAGAAAATGAAAAAAAAAAGCATCAGGCGCGAGTCAGTTTCCTCCTCTGCTGTGTTTGTGAGTCTGTGTGAGGGTGGGGTGTCGGAGTTAACCGATACAGGATTGAGCTGGGTGGTCCAGGGCCTACACATACACCATTTTTGTGTACAAATAAACTTAACCTCCATGCCATTGTGGTCACCCCTCCCACTGCTTTTTCTCTTTCTCTGGTCCTCACAGCTGCACAGCTTGCATGTGTAAACACCTACGAACATTCAAACATGTGTGAGCCCGTGATCGTCCCTCTGGAACTGACTAAAGAGTACTGCTATTAAGAGACAGTAATGATATGATAATAGCTAGTGTGGTGACATGATTGCTAAGATCTTCTCGATACTGTCAGTCAAAATAGTCCCGTCCAAAGGAAGACACCACTTATTGTTATCTTTATTGCGTGAAAGTAATTTAAAAAAAAGAAACATAAACAAAAACACCGACACACTGATTCATGAGATGAGGACAACATGTCTTTATTTTGACACCATTGAAGGAAAAAAAAAACCCTGTGAGGGAGAACTATTGAGCCGTGTCTGGGCTTCTGATTGGTCTGTCAGCTGGGGAATTAGTTGTCCTCTGGTTTTTGCTGCTCTCAGGTCAGTTAATAAGGTGATGTTTCTCCCTGCTAGATCTCCATCAGCTGGTCTGTTCCAACGATGACCTCGTTATTTCGCTCAGCTGAAAAGGACAGATAAATGAAAGACAAAAAGATGGATGACACCAACCGGACACTTTGCATGTCCACCTTTAGTGATTTCTACAGTTAAAAAAATCCTTGAGATTGATGACCATTGAACATGTGATGCCCCAAGCCTCGCTGTGAGCTTCTTTCTGTTCTCAATTCACTGTACTGGTTAAACTACGTATTTCAATCTATTTCAATGATAGTTGTGTAATACTGCTGTACAAGGTGGAAATGTGTTTTATTTTTTTGTGGAACCAACCCCAACTATGAACGAACGAACGAACGGACGAGCGGATACTTTTATTGATCCCCTAAGGGAAATTGTGACTACTCAGCAGCAGCATAAAAACAAACAAGGTACTATGTAAGAAAAACATGCAATAAAATATATAATTGAAATTAAAAATTAAAAGTGCAGACTCTTGCCCTAGTCCGGTTGTAAAAGTCCTTTAACATAGTGCCATACAGTAATCAGTAATCAACACCTTTCAGTTCCAGGATGGCAGATAGCAGTTTCAGGAAAAACTTGGTCAAGTACATTTTAAAATATCTTTTTAAGTCAACATGAACAAGTTTTGGATGGATTTTAATGATACTTTTAAACCAGATGTTTTCAGTGGTGACTATGTGTACTTACTAGAATGCTAATTGATTCAAAAACATCTGCATGAGGTAAAAAAAAAAAAAAAAAAAGTCATCTAGACTTGAGCTTTTCTCTGGTTCAAAATGTAGGCTAATTATCAAACTTGATTTAATTTCCCACTTTATGTCCATTTGTTCATCTTCATTTGCTTGTTAACGTCAGTCACTGTTTGGTTAGATTTAAGGTAAAAACAAGAAAGGAAGGACATACTTTTACTTGGTAAGTTTTTCTCTCAACTCCTCGTGACACTGAGCCTAATGTTGTGCTTAATGTGACAGTTTCTGGTCATAATATCTATTGTGCCAATTTTGATACAATAATAAAACGGATTGAAAATGATGACTAGCTACTTGGCAGTGAGGAAATCGAAGGGGCTACAACAAGACTATTAACCATGTAACCATGCACATATTAAAGTTTTGTCCCAGGATTGTAAGTGTTAGTGGGTCAACCTGACTGATCCATTTACCCCCCCCCCCAAAAAAAAAAGAAAGAACATAACAGTTAAAAACTGAGGTTGATTTTTTTCTTTTCTTTCACCATTTCAACCCAAAAAGTAGCTTAGCAGGAGTCACAACTCATTGGATCCCTCCTATCTCACCCTCCATCATTGAGTACCGGTACTGATCCAAAGCAAACGGTGGCACACAGCAATGTTCCATCCACACAGACAGGTTTTAGTGTGAAGGAATCTTGCTCAGAATGAGTTTATCCACTGTTGTGTGGTGGGGAGGACAAATGGAGCGTGCGACGCAAAACGAGGAAGGAGATGAGGAGACTGACTTGAGAGAAAGGGAGGAAAGCTTACTCTGGTAGGGCCAGATAGTGAGTCAGAAACCAGTATAGTTGGAAGACTTATGAAAACAATCTGTTTTGATGTATTTCTGCTGGGACAGTGACAATTTGCGTGAAGCAACTGGTGTACTGACAAGGATGCTGGATTATTTTGCATGTAGCCAAACATAGGCGTGAATTTAATGCAACCAGACTGAATCATAAGAAAACAACATCTTAAATACTCACTGAAAAGGTGCTGAAAGATAGCTTTGTCTATCTCTTTGTGGCTACTGTTTGAATGCAGGTATTTGCCAAAGAGCAGAGAAGGGAGGGATATATCTTAAACATCAACACCCGATGGAGCACTGTGAATCTAACATGTGTGTAGGCTGTCAGGGTGGTCTTTAGCTGCTAACAGCCTCAGTAGTAGAGTGGGTGTGTGATGTCTTTAGCAGCCTATGGTCAGTCAGCTAGATGGACAGCAAAAGCCAATCTTGTGATTGTGGATAGTTTTAAAGTGGATGTCAGTAATTTTTTGGGATAACATTTCTTTCAAAAATTTCCAACAAATTATTCATGAATGAAAAAAACAAACACAAACAAAAAACACAAACAAAAAACGTATCAACTCCATAAATAATGCTAATGTTTGTTTCCATTTTTGATCCAGCAAATATGTTTTCATAATATTCCAAAAATGTGGAATAAATCATAATTTATCAATGTGTGCTTAATTATTCAAGAACATTAGTACTTTTAATCTGGTTTTCCTTTTTTATACTTTAGAATTTTTATGAATTTTTCCTGTTTCCAAATTGGTATTGGTCCATGTGATTACTGGTATTGTGCAAATGATACCGTCATCAGAGGAAAAGCCAGAAATTTCGTGATTTCTGAATGAATTCGATTTAAGACAGATATATAATGAATTTAACTAAGAAAAACGAAAATGAAAACAAAACGATCCCGGGATGTGGGACTAGTTTATATAAGATGAACAATATAAATATTAAGAGAAAAAGGCACAACATTGGCAGAACTAAACTCTGTTAGCAAGATTTGTGTGACCAAACCTTGGCCATACAATGCATGTAAAATATTTATGGAACAGGAGTCCAAGAGTTCAATGACATAATGTTACAACTGTTCAATTAGAAAAAAAAAAAATACTGCTGAAAAAAGAAAAAAAAAGCTGTAGCTAGTTAAGTTTTGTTGCTGAGCACTCATGCACTATATGCTCCAAAAGCGGCCTCAACTGTTTCATTTTAAGACGATTTTAGCTCATATTCAAACTGTTGTTACTTAAAGCACCCTGTTGTTCACTCAATTAGGCTGCTCAGTCTGGTAGCAGAGCCTGGTCCTTCTTTCTGTGTGTGTGTGTGTGTGTGTGTGTGTGTGCGTGCGTGCGTGGATGTGGCTGCAGGCTGCCGCTGTTAAATTCCGGGTGGTCCTGTTCTGGCCCTGCTCTCTAACCTCTCCATCAATGTGACACACACATACGCACGCACACATGCACACACCCACAACTAATGTTGGGGACAAGAGGATTAAAGAAATAAGAAAAAAGAAAAAATAAATCTGACAAATCAGACTTCAGAATGAAGAAACTTTCATTGTTGGCTCCAACGTTTGGCACTAAACAGATACCACACACACATTCATTAACACCTTATCTGAGTCAGCCACAGATAAGCGCTGGAGGTTAATGAAACTATAGCAACAAAAAAGCCTGAGCATTACAATTGTTTATGTGGAAAATTGTTTCAGTACTTATTTTGTCCATCTTGTGCTTTTATCCCCCCATTTGTCCACTTAATTGGACAAATCAGTCTGAAATTTCAGTACTCATGTTGGGAATCATAATTCTAAAGCAGTTGAAAATACTACCGATATAAAAAAAATCTTTTTTTTTTTAAACATTGTAGTGAGATTGATTTTAAACTGCTTGTCAATGATTTTAAAAGAAAATTTTAATCAAAACATTCTAAGCCAACATAAATAAGCAGTAATTAATATGCTAAACAAAAAGCTAATTTTAACATTGGCAAACCCATTTAAAGTAGTCAAACTATCTCTTGTTCGTGGTACAAGAAACAGGTCAAATAATACTACATCTCTTCTTGTCACTGCATCGGTGCAAAACAGGCTTCTGTTGACATGAGTAAACATATCCTGATATTGCATTTCTACACTTAAGTGTTTCTGATGTTGGTTTAAAAGCCATTAGTAAAAATAAATAATAATAAAAAAAAAAGAGTTAAAAAAATGGACATTTTAGCGTCAATATGGATTTTTATCTATTGGTAGATGCAGATAACAGATGGTAACTCAGACACACAACATACTGTAGATTTACATTCCCTGTAGAGTTGCTCATGTCGCAACACGTGATACAAGTTGTTGATTTGATCGGTTATGTTCTTCAGTTAAAAGATGCTTTTATGACCTCACTTACAAAAAGGACAACGCCTTGATATTAATTTTCTCACACCATGAATTAAATCTTGTGCTAAAGGTCTCAAAATGAAGAAATACAATATTCGGGTAGATTTTCAGAGCTAATTTTTAATGCATGTGTGTGTGTCTGTACTTATGTTTATGAATTGCACCTTCTGGTTCGATCTGTTGTCCATTTCCCACCAGGCAGTATTTGAGGTCAGCTCCTCTGCCAATTACTGCATTACTGCAGATCACACTTCCCTGGATGTTACACCTGGAAATCACAAACACAGAAACTCTATTGATTAGATATTTGTTGCATTTATACATTCATATCTACTGGGCACTAAACTTCCACATTTAGAGGTGTTGTCTATGTGCTGAGGAAAGTGAACATTAACAGATTAGCACTCCTTCAGGTAGGGAGAAGAAAAGTGAAACCAGATGCAGAAGAATGGTTAGAATGAATAAAAAAAATGTATGCAGACTTTTGGTTCTGCATGGCACAATCAGTCATATCTGAGCTGGCGTACAATGGGGTAAATCGTTTCTGATCGGTCACTTTGTGGAGCTTTTCTTATTTCATAACACACATCAAACATCAGAAGTCACAGTGAAGATGTGAAGTTACTGCCACTCAAGAATATCTCTTCCCTTCCATAAGGAGTGGAGTCAGTGACTCACTGGTGTCAGAACATTGTTTTTCATCTCAGCGGCTTGTTTTCTGGGCCCTCATGTACAAACACATATGTACACACACCAGAGAACATTCATCCAAAGCCTTCCACAGCTGGCTGCTTGCAGTGCAAACACCGTGGACAGAGTGCCACATCAAGAATCCTCACACCTGCACTGAAAACTCTGAAATATCCAATCAGCTGAACTTAATGACATGACATTAGCATATACAGGAGGTAATAACAGCAGCCTATGTTGTGTGTGTTAAAACTTTGTTGGCCCAGTGCTGCAGTCCCACCTGAACTGGCAGTGCCAACCCACTGTACATGCTCACATTCAGCCAAACCATCACCATAAAATTCTTGGAGAGAGAGACAGACGGTCTTGTGTGTCCGGCGTTGACAAACCGTGAAGGGTGTGTATGTGCAAGTGTTGTGTGTAGGATAGAGAATGTGTGTGTGTGTGTGTGTCTGTATTTCAGAATCTTGGTGAGTCCAATGGAGAGCACAAGTTGGTCTTGCCCAGGCAGTGACGCACACACACTTGGCCCTCCATACCTCACACACAGACAGGTTTGTATTGGCACATTCTATTCAGGTGGTTACGGCCTGGGGAGAGAGGGAGAGGGAGAAAAGTGTGTGTATGTGTGTCTGTGTGTGTGTTTAAGGGACTACCTAGGAGGTGGTGGTGGTAGTTGGTGATGGGAGATTACAAGATTCAGAGTTTTGTAACATTAGAGAGAAGGAGAGACCACCAAAGAAGCTTCGGAGCTGAAACACCACTAATTACTAACACCAGGACTCCTCCTTGTCACAACCCCCCCCCCCATCCTACCTCTCTATCACACAAACACACACATACACAAACTCATGCACATCAACCCCCACCTCCTGTGCCAACCCCCCTATAAAGTTGACCCCTACTATCCCCCTTCCCAAACACGCAGTGCTTTGTCAACAAGCTCTGGTCAGCTTCAAACAAAGAAACCAGAAATGCAAGAGGTTTCTGCGACATGGCTGGGGTCTGCTAATCCCCTCATACTGGCTCTTTCTTTCCTTCTTTCTCCTTCCTTCTTATGTCCTCAAAGCAAGAAAAGAAAGACTTGCAATTTCTTTCTTGTGTGCGAGCTTGCCTTCCCTTCGCTTCTTTCTTCCCTTCTCCTGTCTCTCTCATTCTTTCATGGCTTTGTGCGTGCACCTACATGGGCATGATGAGGGTCCCCATGCTGGCTGGGGTCCCTGAAAGGCTTAAGAAGGGATGGCAAAAGACAGAAAAAGAAGGAGACAGTGTTGAGGCCTTGATGAAAAGAAAAGAGAGGGAGGAGTAAGAAATTGAGATAAAAAGAAAAAGAGCTTGCGAATGACTGCATTAAAGTTCAAACTTGAGGCCAAAATTTGTCTCTTTCCACCAAGATTGCTGGCGACGAGACTGAACAGATCAATCTCCATGCTAATTCTACAGTAGCTACTCTTGCTCTTTACATAAGTTCTCTTTGTTGCAATGAGTCAATCAGTTCTCTCTACTTTAACTACTGGCTAAAGGTGAGCTTTGTGTAGAAATGTTGCTCATCACATATTCAAACTTGTTTTTTGTGTGTTTCCAATGTTATATTTAGAACATAACTATAATATCTTACAAGTTCTGTATTTCTTCAGCTGAGTTGGATTGGAGGACATGAACTGATTTTACATTTCAACTTGAATGTATTTGAAATTTTGCAAAAATCCTTTAATCTGATATGCTGATATCTAAATAAAATGTCAGAAATCATGTTAAGTAATGATTATAAATACAGACACCCCTCTAAAAACAGGAAACAATGGAAAAAATGGGAAGGAATTCGCTGTTAAACTTGTCTTTTTGCTGCATGTATGTTCTTTCGTAGGTTATTTGCATTTCTGATAATTACGGTTTTTATTTTTATTTGCTTGCATATGGTTTTAAGGATTCTAAAGATGAAGGCAAACTAAGTAGTTAAAAACAGCCGAGGGAAGAATGATTTTGTTATTCTGTTCAGAAGTGAGGTTGTTTTCCTCTTGTATCAAATGCAAAGAACATTAAAGATATGCAAACACACAAAGTATTCCAATGCCAGAATTACTCCATTAGTGAAGACGTAGCCACAAGTGATGTGTGGGATCATAAAGCCACAAATTTTCCAACCAAAGATGAAAATAAGTCGAGTAATGGTGTAATTTAACTTCCTAAGAGATTTTTCTGAAAGCCTGGACTTTGTCTGTGTGGAATGCACCAATCCGATGGTATTCCAAAAACTTTACAACCAGTGGGAAACTGAGCATAGGTGAGTAAATTAGGGGCTAACTATAATATATGGATGTTGTGTTTCACTTCAGCAGCACTAAATTTGTTTGAAACTGGTCACTGGCTGGATGCACACCAATAGATGCTTTGTTAACACAGTGATCCCTATTTGACCTCAGAGAGCACAGAAAACAAAACCTGCTACACCTCCTATCATCGGACACACACATAAACGAGAATCTGCATTATTTGCATTAGAGCACCTAGAAAATTCTATGAAAAGCTGTGCAGTGAATGAGGAACAAGGCATGCCACTACTTTTATATGGAAAAAAAAAGAAACTGTCAACAGATGAAGGGGAAAAGATGCTGAGTTTAGGATTTATCGCAGACAATAAACACAACTCAAAATGTAAAGTCCTGTGAAAATAAGGACATTTGAACTGAGATTAAAGGTGTTTTTCCAAGCAACATAAAGAGTGATTTTTAATTGCAAATATTTTCTTACTTACCACTGCGAATGCATGGGAAAACTGGTTACAGAGCAGTTTATTCATAAACATGCCTTCAAGGAAAACTTTTCTTGTTTGCTTGTTTGTTTTTGCAGGGTGCCAAAGCAGCGGAAAGAACATGTCCCGAACAAGAGTGTACAGATGTCGGTGTTCTCACCCTTCCTCAATGGTAACCCCATGCATGATGATGGAGTTGGCGACTTTGACCTTCTCTTTTACAGTGGTGGAGTTTCCGATAGTGGATCTTTTTATGGAAGTCTTATCTGCTATGTGACACAGAGCGCCGATGATACTGTCTGATCCCATCTGAGGACAGAATGCAAACGATATCACTAACAAATACAAACAAAACTTACGTGATTTTTTTTTTCCATATTGACACACACAATAGCTTTTTGATGGTCCTAAATAAGATTAACTGGGATTTACAGAAAGAAGATTCAGAGTTGGGGGTTACACTTACCTGACATCTCTCAGAAATATCAGCAGATGAATGGACTGCTGGCTCCTCAAACAGTTTTGGGGCCTAGATAAAACGGCAAAAAGTGATGAATAACGAAATGACTCATTCACAAGGAAAGATCAATTGGATAAGTCGTCTGCTGCAAAAGAGCCATTAAACTAGCATCTATACAAGCATATAAATCTTAGTGAGGATGTTTTTTTTGTTTCCAAGGTAAACAAACTGGTAACTCAGAAAAGTAAAGTCAGTAGCAGACAGAATTACGAGCTCAGAGAAGACGAAAATAACAAAAGAAAAAAGGGCAAACATAGTAAGCGATCAAAAAAAGAAAAGAAAGACAGCACATGTATGCAAGTATTAAAACAGGAAGCTGCACCTCAGTGGAGCGGGTTTCTTTCTGACTCACCAGTCGATTTGCCTCTATGTAAGCAGCCAAAGTGTTGACGCGGTAGCATAGGCCCTGGTCCATAATGTGAACATAACATCGCAGCTTTGCCCCGTGGTAAGCCTCACTCATATCACCATGATGGTCATTCCAACATGAGCGCTCCTGGGCCAGCCGGAGGAGGGGCTCATCCCGTGATGAGATGAAGAGCTCTAAAAAGAGCCAAGATAAGAGGCAGAAGTTAGAATAAGAAGTTGAGAACAAAAAGAAATGGGAATTTGTATGTGGTTTAAGATAGTCACGGTCATTTCCTTGTTGTCATTATGTTATGACGTGCAAATCAAAAGTGAGTTATTTCAAACAGGTTGAAAGGCTGCAGCTGTTAAATTAATCAAGCATGAACTTATTATGCTACTGCAAACAATAACCGTGGTTTGTGGAGCCATCGCTCTTTTTCTGTGTCTGATCTTCTGAGTCGTCTCTCATTTTCTGATCACTTGTCGTTTTGGGAAACTGCTTGCGCACCAAATATGGTACCAACTCGCCACGGATCGATGAAATGGACCTACGGCACAAGAAGAAGAGAGGATGGAGAAAGTGGTTTTAAGAGGTCACATGTGGTACGGTACGGCTGACTGATTCATTTACTCAGCTATGACGGTGAAAATGCTGTGGACAACTTTATGTAGTGTGCACAGAGAGAAATGCAGCTACTTTGGATTTGGGATTGCATAACAAACATGTCATCACATCTGGGTTTTCTTTTTTTTTAAAGGAATTTTCAAAAATAACGAAAGGAAAACAAAACATATTTGAACACAAAACAAGAACAAAATAATAATATAACAAGACAGCCCCAAGATCAAGCCTTATAGTCACAGATCATCACATAATGCGTTTCAAAACTAGCTTGACAGATACATACTACAAAAAGAAACATTAGCACTGAATTTTATAAGATGGGATTTACCCAAGAAGTTAGAGCTCCCCTCTTGAGTAAATCTGCAATTTCAGATGGTAAGTGAGCTAAAGCAGGTTGCCAAATTTTAGAAAAAAGTGTATTGTCTCCCTTTCATGTAGCAGAGAGGTTTTCCATTGGTATGACCTGACATAGCTCTCTATACCACTGTGGTACTGTTGGAGGTTTATCTTTAATTCACTGCAACAAAATATATTGTGTAGCTTCTAAAAACAGTTTTATTAGCAAAGTTTGTTGTTAGCGGTTAGAATTAAAACCTCATGGTGGATATCCCAACAAGTAAAATGAAGGCCCATGCTTAATTTTTTTATGTAAAATTGTACATATATCATTGTTAACATTTTTCCAAAAATGTGCAATCATTGGGCATTGCCATATGAAAGGAAAATGTGACATTTGACATTATTTTTTACACAAAGGAGAAATGTTACAGCTTCATTTATTAAGAAACTGAGGTGTACGTTGTATCCTATGCAATATTCGAAACTTAAAATGATTAAATGTGAAGAATTTCTTTGACATTCATTCTGACATGCTTCCTCACTAGGTTGGATTGCGAGATCTTTCTCACATGTACTGGCGATTTAAAGCGAGGGGGTCACTTCGTGTAACTCTATTTCAAATTAAAGTATGGCCCAGATGCTACATACTTGTAAAATTACAAGACCTTAGCACCTGCAAATACTGAGAA
>JAOXYM010000019.1:8563703-8574584 GCA_028567055.1 Leptatherina wallacei
TAATATTTTATTCAGCCAAAAATTAGCAATGCAACCCCCCCCCCCCCCCCCCCCCCCCCCTCTCATACTCACATTATTTCAGACACTAAAACACACATGCACACAGACGGCTGCCTTGGCCCATCCCCCCCTTCCTCCACACCTCAGGCAGGCTCTCAGTCGGAGCACGGTGGAGCCCACGTGACACTCTGCGCTGAGGCTGGGGAAGGGAGGGCGTTGTTTTTCCTCCATAGTAAAGCAGCAGGGCACGTGGATCCTCATGCTGCAGCCGAGTAGTGGAATGTCAGCACTATCCCAGCCTCACATTAGCCAGCCCCTTGGCCCCCCGAGCCGTTTCTGTTGCCGCAGTGCCCGGTTTCAGCTTTGCCCTGCTTCTTGGTGTGCTATTTACAAGGGAGACCGAGAGCTTGGAGATGTTAAAAGGCAGTGCCATGCAGAGGTCAGGCTGCTGCATGGGCGTGGCACTGTTTTGGTGTCCTCGCCATATAGACTTGATCTCTGCACCACCAACATTCTGGAAATATGTGGAATTTTGGCTATTTTATATCCACTGTTTTAATATTTTATTGATATTTTGTTTTGGTGACCAAATGCATTTTAATAATTATCTTTTATTTACAAGGCAAAAATTAGCATATTCATCAATATATGATTTTTAATGGAGCATTATGTTTTTTACGATGCAAGTGATCATAAAAATGTGACTTTGCTGAGCTGCACAGAAAATCAAATCTCATCAAATCACTAAGTGCTCACTGGTGGAATTAAATATTTCTCCACCATCTGCAGTTGACTTTACTCCGCTACTAATCCGCTGTTTTTGGCACATTACCTCATCTGTATTAATGTATTCATGTGCTTTCAATTCCTACTACTACTGTACTCGCTCCTTAACCGGTGCTTGCTCCTGATTGGCTGCTACAATGTTTTTCAATGGCTCCAAATTTTTTTTGACTCCATGGATACAGCGAGCTGTTGGGTAGATCGCCTCAGCCAATAAGAGGGCTGCGCGGGCTCTAGCTTGTCAGATTCTGCCCCTGGCCTTGGGAGCAGCCCTCTCTCCCTCACAGCGAGCACGCGATGGCTCAGTGGGGGGGTTCAAAACAACAACAAGGCTGTCGTCGGGCTTGCTGTGGTGCCCAGGACATGCCAGCACAGACGGGCAGTACTCCAGCCACAGAGAGTTCCCTAATATCTCTCTGATATGTCCCCTGCTGCCACTGCCCTTCGCTTACTACGTTATCACTAAGCAACCAGTTACTTTACTTGGCTTAATTATCAAAAATTCCTCTTTTGAAGTGAAGGCTGTGATCATAAAGCGCTTGTTTAAGCTGCAAAGTCGGTGTTTATGTAATATCTGAACAACTCATGGATAATTTTGACTGGAGTGATTCTTGAAAAGCTACAAAATGTACCAATATAATCAGCTCTGTTTTTTGTTTTTTTGGGGGGTTTTTTCTCGCTGCACTTCAGGATTCTCTTCTGGACTTTGAAACACAGCCACACAAATCCCTGTCCTTAAAATGACCTCATTTCTAACAGCACAAGGGAGAAGTGGCGGGCTCTACAAGGCTGCCGGCATACTCGTTACTCAGGCTGCTCCTGCCAGCCGACTCCAGTCTGAGAGGTGGCAGCAGAGGACTGAAGGAGGCCTGGCGGTGATGGGCAGTGCCCACATCATCCAGCAGGGTGAGGCCAGTGACAGGGCTCAGCCCTTCTGAGGCTGGATCAGGTGCCGCTTTCTGACAGCCATCGAGGTGCCAGTGTTGGCACAGTCAGACATTCAGGTCACATTAGTGAAGGGTAATGGGACGAGGCCGGACAAGGCAGGTGGGTCTGTGCAGGTGGTCAGTGGGTTTGACGAGTGACAAAATTTGAAAAAAATGAATACATCTTCACTTTAGACAGTCCTGCTAATTCATTGTCAACAGAGAGGAAGAAGGAAAACCAATATAAAAATGTATAAATAGACCAGATAAAGGTAAAAAAACGTATTACTCCAACTAGATATATTTAGACTTTAGAATATATTAAGACCCATTTAATTTATCATTACAGAGGCCTAAGGGGAAAAAATTATTAAGGATTTAATAGATGATGCAGAAATGAGAGAATTTAACTGTTTTAACTGTCTTAATGATTCTCAGTAGATCATTTCAGTCTAAATTGTCTTCTCACAATTTTTTCCCCCTATATTTAAAAAGAAAAAGAAAGGGACATGACCCCCTGTCAGGTTTTCAAGAATCCATATAACGTCCCCCTCCCTCCCTCTACATCAAGCATCTCATGCATTTTAAAGCCCACCCCATCTAACCCCCCGCTGCTGACTGCTGAGTGTGTACTTTGCTGTGTCACAGCACCACCTTGTCTCCCAGCATTACCTGCGCTGGCATGATTGGCCACGTCGCCACTGGCCCCCACACAGTCACTTTGGCTTTTCCCCTGTCACTCATCTCAGGTGAGTGCAGCAGTGACCCCCCTCCCCCACCCCCCCTTGCCCTCTTGGAGTACATCCTGTCCATCTCAGCTCTGTCACCAGGGGTTAAATCTGTCTCCGCTGGTGGAGCTTGAAACCATTTCTCTGTACAAACTGCTGCAGATTTCTGACTTGTCATACATTATGTTGACCTGTGCTTCTGACAACGAGCTGCTCGGTGCTTTCTGGGAGTCACAGGATCGACGGAGCAGAGAGCAGAACTAGGCTGTTACTTGTTAATGCCAAACTGAAGGCTGAGATGTAAGCTAAGAGGTTACATACTGTATACAGTCTGTGTGTAGCATGCAGCAGGGATATGGATGTAGAAGAATTGAATAGGGAATTTTAGAGTCCAGTTTTTTTCCTATAATCCTCAGTTATAATGTTTAAATCTGCAGGACACCTGAACATCATTAGTAACATGTTTACCTTATGTACTCTATGCACAGTATTTATGCTTTGTGGCAGGTGTTTGATGATTGGTTCACCATTTCTCCAACACCCTCAGCCCTCATCCCTTTTCCTGCAAACTTACCTGATAGGTCAGATGTCAAATGATTTGTTAATAAATGTAATATTTATTTCCTAAGGGATTTAAAAAAGCAAAAAGCTCTATATTGGATTTCTTTTCTAATATTCTATTCTAAAGTTGCCTTGTACAGTTTTATTATAGTCCTGTTTATTTTCAACTGTCCTGAATAAATTTCCCATCTTCTAAAACATGATACATGGAAAACTTCTCCACAGGGTAAATTTAAAGTATTCAGTAGTTTTCTGTTCTGTTTAATTATAATGGGTAGCAGATCTTTGATATGCTGTGGGCGAGTGATGATATTTGTTTTTCACATTTTTATGATTCAAATAGTTTTTGGGGTTTTTCCCCTTATTAATTATGCATTAAAGCTTTTTTATTTTTTTTGTTTTAAGAACTACAAAGTTCTAACATCATCACCATAGGGACATTATTCTCTCCTACAGATGATTTTCTATACCTGTGGTTCTCAAACTGATAATCGGGAACCCTGTGGGGGGTCAAAAGATCATTTCAGGGGGTGACCAGATAATTGTAAAAAAAAAAAAAAAAAAGAAGTGGGATTTGTATCATGGCTGTCAAAATTATTTATTATAAATAAAAGAATGTTAAACACATTTTTTTATGTGTTTAACATTTTAACTGCACTTTAATATTTATTACTTACGTATATAGTTTTATCTTTCTTATATTTTTAATATTGTCATGTGTACCTGTTGATTGAGAGATGCTGCTGCCAAACAGAATTTCATTGTATTTTTGTACAATGACAATAAAGCTTCTTTGTCTATTAAACCATTAATCCAGAGATTAATCTGAAATTAGCACCTTCATTTCTTAAACCATTAATGCATAAACAACAAAGTATGTACACATGCAATATCAAAAAACTGAATTTAGCATCATCTCTGGGAGAGACGCTGATTTTGGGCATTTGTACTTTAGGTGCCTTGTAACTGCGGTGAACCAAACCCACGGAAAACCACTTTATCCTCTTTATTTACAAAGATTCTGATTAGTTTTCAAGCCTTATATTTAGAGGATGGCTGCATGATGACCCATATGATATCATAAAATGAATCAGTGCTGTCGCGGGGAGGAGGGTCACGAACGCCAACGTATGTTATCTTTGGTGTCGTGGCTCAAAAAGTTTAAGACCCCCTGTTCTATACTGCCTGAAACATGATGTGATGCGCAGCACAACCCCTGTTTTGTCCCTCTGAGTGATCCAATCTAGCATCTATCAAAGATAAAAGGCGATAATGAAAAAGATTTTTTCCCTTACATGATTATGTGCAGCGTACTGCAGCCATCTGTTTTGGGGTGCTGCAGTCTGACACTGTGCTGCTGCAGAAAATATGAGGTGTTGTTGCTGCACCTTGTGCTCGCTGAGTACTTGCGTTGCTAAAGTATGTTAAATATTGATGGAATGTTTCTGCTATTATTACCAAGACACTGCTTTGCACTACATGAAGTCATTATGATTCTACACGGATGAACAAGTGCATTGTAAAGCATCTCTACAACTGTAGGTTTGAGTCATAAACAACTTACTCTTACAGAACGGAGTCTGTTGGACGATTTCCTTTCTAAAAGCTTAATTGTATGTGTTGTTGTGGAGCTACCAGCTACCTACTTAATGTGTGAACACAGATTAGCAGAGAGATCCCTGTGGAGGATAGTGACTTTGCATATAACTGCCTGTAAAGACGTTGTGAATGCTGGGAACAGGGTCAGCAAAGCAGAAAAACTCAAACTTGTATTCTTTATTTTTGGGACTTTTTGGTTTGACATCTGGCTGGTAAGAGGCTGAGCACAGGAAGCGCATACTAAGGGGGTCCAAGGGGAGTGCTGGTGCTCATGAGCGGTAGGCACATGGCTGAGTTCATACATGCATCAGAGCAGTGAAGCAGAGCAGGAGCGAGGTGCCTCAGATACAGCAGCGCATCGACACCTGCTCACTTTCCCGCTGTGCCGTTCCTCTTTTTTATTGATATCTCCCTCTTTTCTTCAACAGGTATCATAACATGGGGAACCTACTGAAAGTTCTGACATGCACAGATCTAGAACAGGAGCCCAATTTTTTCCTTGATTTTGAAAGTAAGTTTCTTTGCAAGTGTTTGCTCTCACTAGTGATATTGATCACATGAATATCTTTCCATAACGTTATCAACTCTGAGCTTTCATGTCTTTTCATCTTAATTTAGCTTTACACTAGTTTCCCCCAGCAGCCCCCTTCCCCCCCAAAAAAAAATCAAATCAAATCAAAGGCTAGAGCTTCTGCACTTTTCCACCAAACTGCCTTTTCCACAGTAAAGTGTGTGCAGAATAACAATTGGAGCAGAGCTGTAACAGAGGCCCCCTCCCTCAAAAATAAAGCATCTGAGTTCAGCTGCTTTATAGCCTAAGGCCCCTGAACACAGCTTGAACCTGCACTGTACTATTTTCACACTTGGCAAACCCAGAGTCAGAGATACCTTAGGAGAAAACAGTTTCTGGAATGGCTCATACTGTTTCGAGGTGGTTTTTTATATTAAAAGAACATTGTGTTTTAACATCCAGTGGATACCTTGAAGCTTTTGTGTTTACCCACCCAGATGTGTTCATAAATGCAATATAGATGAAAGAGACAACGGCTTATATTTACTGTTTTATGAGCAGGGAAGTAGGCGCTTGTCACACTTAACATGTTCTTACTTCAAGTAGTGAAAAAAGGTGCGTAGTGTCGCCACTCTGTATTGCCCGTTCTCTCAAGTCTAAGTAAAGTTTCTGAAGTCAAACCCATTCTACATCCCAGAACCATAGCAGTGTTTAAAAAAAGAAGAAAAAACCCCCCCCTCAATTTCTTATCTTGCTTCAATGTGTCTTCTCTCAGCCTGGAAAGTGGGTGGTGTCAAAACTTAATGAGAAGCAGTTGGGAGATTAGATTATTTCAGTGAACTTTCATTAACATGATCAAAAGTTGTTTATTAAACTTTCTATGATATCAAAGACTTTGAGGGATTTGTTAAATCAATGTGAATATGGACCGGATACTGATCGTATGCGCTTTGGTGACCATGTTCCTGTTGTCCCGTGCAGATGCACAGCCCACGGAAGCAGAGCGAGAGGTGTGGGAGCAGGTGGACGTAGTGCTGAAAGACGCAAAGGGGATCCTGGACGAGCTGCAGGCCTACAAGGGAGCAGGGCAGGAGATCCGAGAGGTACAACTGATTCAGTCTTCCACCTGATTTGTAACACCCACAACACTAATGTAACTGGGTTTGTAAGCACACGAGGAGTGTAGGTGTTGCCTGTAGCACGGTTTGATGCTGTGTTACAATTCTTTTCTACAGCCTCTTCAGCAGTCCACCCTTTAGATAAAAATGAATAAAAGCAGACCTTTTTAAAAAAATGGAAAAAACCTCAAATGAATAACCTTTACAAGAGTGAAGTGTAGTAGTCATTAAAACGGTTATTATGTCTTGCCTCAGTCTGTTTAGTTTCTTTGGTTTTTTTTTCCAGCCCTTACCTGCAAATTAAACCATAAAAATGAACTTTGATATTCATCTAAGCAGGTTATTTCCTATCATGTTGGCTTTCAATGTTTATAAATTTAATTGAACAGTAAAATTCAATTAATCATTGTTATTCACAGAGTCCCAGCAAATTCAGGAGTAGAGTGACTTTTTACTTGTACTTGTACTGGCTCTGCCAAATTTATCAGACTTGATGGGAGACATAAAAACATTGAAGATAATTCTTAATGCAGAGTTTGTTTTCTATATTAACGAGCTTTCTTATTCCTCATCCAAACCCGGGACCTGCATTACCCACGTTGCAACACATTCTTCAGCAGTTTGATGATGCATGTGCTGTGTCCGTTGCAGCAAATGTAGCTTCAAACCGCTAACCTCAAGCGGAGATTAAGGGTGTACTACAAAGGCCTGGTACCTCTTTGTAAGGCTGGATACATAGTTTCTGCATGTGTGAACCCATTGGGACTCTTAGGAAATGCAGACATAAAGGTCCAATCCTGGTTCTCATCTTAGGCCCAACCCTTTCCAATTTGCAGGAATAAGCCCCCCCCCTTCTTTAGGAGATAAAGGAGTAGTGGTCATCCACTTCTTTATTTTGGGCTTTGGTGACATTTAGATGACCACATCACCATTACAAAGTAAGTTGTTACAAATATCTGGACTGCACGCATTGTGCCACAGAGGGAGCCGGTGGACCTTCATAGATTGCTGTGGATGACGAAATTTATCTGTGGAAGCTGTGAAGTTTCTCAATGAAACCACCTAAAATGTTTCTGTTTGAGATGTTCTTTAGATAGAAAGGACACCCCCTTTTGCTTTGTTTTGCTGTAAAAAGGAAAAAAGAAGGAATCTGTTGATTTATAAAACAACATAACTCTCAGGTGTGTCTGAGTTGCTTTTTCTCCTTTTTGTGGTAAACTGCTGAGGTCTTTCAGACAGCTTTCAAGCAATCTGCATATTGTCCTGGCAGTTTGTACAACTGCTAACACCTCCATCTGGAGCAACAAAAGACTTATTCATAGGCTGCAGTGCACCACAAATCTGTGTGAAATGGGTCCCACTTTAACAATATGCATCACTCCACAGAATAAGGGGTGGCGTAAACTTTTTTTTTAACCTTTACACTTTTCTAAATCTTTCAAAGCAACATTGATCAAATTGTTTGAAACTTAATGTTGGCCGTTGCGTCATTTCCAGGCCATCCAGAATCCAAACGACGAGGCACTGCAGGAGCAGGCGTGGGCAGCTGTGGTTCCTTTGGTGGGGAAACTGAAGAAGTTCTACGAGTTCTCCCAGAGATTAGGTATGTAACGGCCTGCACCGTTTCCACAGTAGCTTTATTATGTAGGCCAGGAAACATTACATCACTGGCTCTCATACTGAGGCTGCTGCATGCACTGTTCCAAGTGGAACGAGCTCAAGGATCCTGAGGAGTAGAGATTTTCCTCAAACTCTAAATGATGTTACGTATGACACTGGCGCGCTGAAATTTGCATTATATAAGCCATCTCATTGATGTTTGTAATTTGAAATGCTATCGGTTCCAAGCTCGAGGTCCTGAATATAAAAGGCCTCTTTAAGTGGCTCTGCACAGACAATACCTCTATACGTGACCTTAATTGTTTGTGTGTGCATCTGAATTATTGACTGCTGAGCCGGATATGTCAACAGACATTCGATGCATTCACATAACATGCAACCCAGCCTCTTGTAGCATGCTTACAAACCCCACACAGCCTTGCGTTCAACATGCTGCTTGCGTTGCACAGTGCACTCACCCCTGTGTAGGATGGGGCTGTAGATTGTTTAATTAGCATAGAGAAGATGGGGGTGGGGACGTAGGCTTACTGCTCCCTGATCTTCTTATGACCCTGAAGCTGAGAAGGGGGGTGGAGTTTGCCATGCCTCAGTGCCCTCAGCCGTGTGATCTCGGTGGCGGCAGAGAAGGTAGTCAATGGAAGCAGTGGGCGGCGGCAGCCTGACGACGACTATTATGTAACAAAGTAGGTCATCTCTCAGCTTCGGCTGCTGCTCCAATTCACTGCCTTGACTTTTGGCTTCAGGGGCCATGTTGGCCTCTGCAGTCTGCCGTTCTGACTTGGATGAAGCTGAAAGTCTACTACAGGCTGGTGGAGCGATACGCAGAGCAGGTTGACCAAGTAGCTTGTGTCATTATTAGCTCTGCAGTTGAAACAGGGACTTATTTCTCCACTAAAATAAACTCAAAACATTCGTGGACGGCTGATATTTAACCTGAATGAAAATATTGGAATTTACTTGTTTTTTTTTTGGGGATGCGTGAACCAATTAGGACTCTTAAGGCATGTAGACATAGAGGCCCACTACCAGTTCCTACCTAGCATGTCTTTCTATTTAGCAGCAGTAAAGAGTAGTGGTCATCAAGTCCTTTATTTTAGGCTTAGGGCTTATGTAGATGACTAGGTCATCATTACTCCTTGATTCCCATATAAAGACAAAATAGAGGGAGAGAGCCGAGGGTGAGACTAGGGCTAAGTCAACTGTACCAACACTTAAATACTCCGGGGTACGTTGTAGACTGTGTGGATGACAGTGATTCTCGTGCAAAGTCTCTGGTTGTCATTCTGTTTGTTAGTGTCCCTGTCACGTTATGTTTTGTTGTTTTTAATCTGAGCACATGCCAAGTTGATTACCTCAGTCAGCGCAGTTACAAATATTTGGACTGCACACATTTTGCCATAGAAGGACCCCGTGGACTGCTGAGGATGATGACATTTATCTTGAAGATACCTCACAAACATGAAAGCTCTGAAACCTGAAATGTTGGCTGTTCTTTTTGAGCTGTTCTTCATGTTTTGATGCACATTAAAAAGTAGAATGTGACCAAGAAAATTTGAAAAGAAACAGCCAAAACCTTAAAGTTGCATGGTGAGTTTTTTTAATTTTTTTTTTTTTTTTTTTTTTTTTTTATATATAAATAAATTCCCTCCATTAACGATCCAGGTTGGTGACTAGATGTTCATTTTGCTTGGACAAGTAGTAAAAATCTTACATCTGATGAGACTGCAACGGCCAATATTATAGATTCTTACTTTATAATTGAAATAAACTGACAAATCAGGTGAAAATTTAATTTGGTGGAGCTGACATCTACAGAGCTATGTCGAATGCTTGATTTCATTTCAGACCTGCTTCTTTCAATAATGGCAAAAACTTTTCAGCTCTCATCAGAGACTGTAGCGTCAAAACCAAACTGAAGTCCTGCAATCCTCTGACCCGCCTTTCTCTGCATGGACATGCCCAAAATTCTGCTCGCCTGTTATGGGATGATCTGATGAGATTGGACATCTCCCCCGCACCCCACCCCTCTTTGCCTTCTCGACATAGTAGAGTGGCTCATTTCTGACTGCCTAAAAGCAGCTCCATCTTAACTTCTGTTTTGACTGGGATGTAGACAGAGGGGGAAAAAAAACTGCACCACTAAGGCCTTTTTTAATCAGCTGCTTCGCTGCAAATGCTGGCCCAAGCAGATGGAAGTCATTACTGGACAGCAGACGTGCTCAATTTACTGCACCGCAGTGCCAGCTCTCTGTCCGTCTCCTGAAAGTCCTCCTACGATTATCTTGTCTGAAATCAGCCCGTTTCTGGGTTTTTTGTTGACATGTGCATTGTCATTTGTAATCAAGAAGAACTGCAAAATACAGTTGGAATAAATCAATTTAAATTGAATTTGCTACCACATAGCTTATAGATGCTGAGTTTGTCTGGGTTATATCATTGTTGAAGCTTCTCCTTGTGCATTGAGACTGAACTCAAAGCACCGTCTGGGTCTATAAATAAAATTCCCTCTGGGCTCCTTGCAAAAAAAAATCCCCTGTTTGAATAAGACTTGTTTATTTAATATTACTTGAAAATTCTCAACATTTCACTTAATGTGTTTCCTCATTTCTCAGCTGATCGCCATCATGCCTCCTTAATCATTGGTCCATGGGCATGTTATGTCAAGGCAGGGCACAGGCTTTGTATTTACAGACTGTCAAAACAATGAGCGTAATCCTACTTGAATGGAATCATGTCACCCCCACACACCCCCATACCATTTCCATGCCAATAAGATAATTAGTCCCATGTCTCATCTGCATCTGAGCAGGATAGCCCCTCAAGCCCCCTCCACCCCTCAAAATACTATCCCCCTTTCCATCCCAGCCCTCCTTAGACTGGCATTGGGCCCTGGGCAGTTTGGGCACCACCGCTGCCCCATTATCTGTCTCCATCCTAATCAGGATGCTTCAGCTAGCTGACACACTGCACTGCTCACAGATCTAGCTGTGCTCATGATTCATTTCGACAGTTGTTCCTTGACCTTACACAGAGTC
>JAOXYM010000019.1:8587742-8619597 GCA_028567055.1 Leptatherina wallacei
GATTACAAAGACACATTCTCACTACTGTATCCACAAATAAAAGGTCAAACTAACCTGCCAAGAGGACCCAACAATAATGCCACCCTTCTGAGCCTGAGTCTGGAAATCACTGGTACTGCAACTATTAAGATAAAAAAGGAGAAGGGTTGCAGCATCAGAGACAAAGAAAACCTGCATTTCTGTGAAGGCACCATTAATGCTGAACAATATGCAAGTATCTATTTGACTGTAAATAGATGGAAAGATAGATACATACTTTTATTGATCCCAAGTATTGTGAGTAGTAAGTGTTGGTAGTAAGTGTATTAATGTATATTTATTCAGACTGGATGTTTGATGGTGCTGGAAACCTTGTGAGGAGTTTTTACATATAATCAAAAGTGCAGGACATTTCTAATGCTTAAAATATGTTCTTTTTTTTTTTTTACTTTCTTACTTACATGACTTATTGGGATTGTTTGTAGCATTCACATATTTATTTTTCTTCTTTGTGTTTGGGAGCTGGTCACTCAGTGGACATGTGAGTTTTTATTCAATGCCAAGAAGAGGAAAAAGAAAACATTTGAATGTGCTCGGTCGCAGACACCAAGGGGCAGAGAGCCAGAAATGAAATGTGATGCACTTCTGATCTCAGTAGGTGTTTTTCTTTTCTCTCTTTCACCTGTATTTGTGCAAAAAAAAAAAAAAACTATTGAAAATACTCCCTCCCCCCCCCCAGCACTGACCCCGTTGGATAGCTTCTTCTTTCACTGTTGATCTGTTTGTATTTTATTCTTAGTGGGGTTTTTTTTCACTTCATGCTGGTTTTTACTGGGCTGTTATTTTTCTATTTCCATTTGTCTAGACACAGTTTGGTGACAGATTCAACATGACATTGAACATGAGGACAGCTTCACATCTGTGAGACTGCACTAGATGAGAAGAAGATTCTTCTTCCAAAGGAGATTCTTTCATTGGACGTTCTGATGTTGGGTTAATGTATTTTCTCATCCAGTCTCTTGGAGTAATAATCCTGATCAATTCATTACTCTCAATCAATGAGTGGCAGCATAATGACTGGGCCCCAAAGCAAGATGGTCATATTATTGTGCTTACTGTTCAGTCTGCTGCTGTCTCATTGCCTCTTTTCCAACAAGCTGCCACTCATCATCATGCAGCACAATTTTTACAATTTTATGTTGCCGTTCATTCTCACAGCGCTGTAAAAAAATGCTCTGACATTGAAGACACCGAACAATAGAACCATTCAGTTGTAATTTTTTTGTCTCATTCTTCTTGCAAAAAAATCTCAAAGTGTGAAACAGTACAGGGTCATCTTTGCTACATTTTTCATATAAAAATTCTCCACACATTCTCCCTTGAGGTCAGATCAGGACTGCTGGCAGACCAGTCCAGTATCTGTATTCCCTTCTTCTCGAGACATTTCTTTGTAATTTCTGCAGAATGTAATTTTGCATAGTCTTGTCGAAAAAAAAAAGAAAGAAGCTCTTTAAAGCTGGTCTAAAATCTCAGTGAATGTTTCTGTATTAATGCTGCCCTCATAGATATGTAAATAAGCTTTACCAAGAGCACTGATACAATTCTATACCATTTTGGACTTGTTGTTTATAACATTCTGGATAGTTCCTTTCATCATTGGCCTGGAGGACATAATAACTCTTTCTCCTTAAAAAAGGTGATGATCCTTTCAAGACGACCTCAGAGCCCAGAAAAATCTGTGCCACTCCTGGACAAGGAATCTTTATTACACAGTAAAGTGGTTTTTGTGAACATAGCTCTATATATTATACTGTTTAACAAAGTTATTATATAATAGTTACAGCCCTTCTAGTTCAGTTTATGTTTATAGTCTAGTTATGGGAACATTGATTCCCAACACTTCAATCTGACAAGCTGTTGATCTTTCATGTTTCATTTTACTACTTCTTACTACTCATGGGTTGCAATTCCTGTCACATCATGTGGACATCACCCAACAGAAAACAACTGTCCAGTTACTTTACAATTTCACAATTTACAACCACTGAGTGTAACGCCACCCGGTTTTGCAGATGCGGACAAATGTTTCTCTTACACATTTTCTGGTGTGACTGAGGTGCCACAGATACAAGTTAACACTTGGCCCCTAACAGGAACATACAGAAGCATTCAGGGGAAGTGAATCATGCTGTTAACCTCCCCTCTTAGAGAAAACATGTCTTCCTCATCACTAATCGCTCGGAGGGCCCCACTACAGTTCAATATAGTAGACAGTGTTACAGATTGTGACTGCCGTGTGTATTTTATGATGAATAAAAACAATAAAGACACCATTAGTGATTCTTGACAGGCCAAGACGTGCCCTCGTGAACTGGCACAACTGTCAGTTATTTCCACGTAAAGTGTTTCTTCTTTTATTCCAGTGAAAACCCCAGCAGCCTGAGAACTGTGTTCTGTCCATAAACCACAAGGCCTTCAAACATTGCTCATGTGTCTCTTGGGTGAGACAAGTTCACTTTTCTGAGAAAGACAACGGCTATCCACTGAGACCACCCCCACCACCCTTTCAACCACCCCTTCCACACACAAACACTGTCACAGATGCAGAATCCCACTTCCTCCTGTACGTTGCTTTAATCGGGGGAATCTTAGTTAATCAGTTGTGCCAAAACATCAACGGCTCATTGAGGATCATGTTTCATGCAAGCAAAACTCAACCAGGGGTGCTGTAATCTTGGTCTGTTGGGCCAATAGGACTACTCGCTGAGGCAAAACTTCAGTGTTTTATTAGGAACTAAGACATTGAGTGAAAGTATTGCCACACTTCAGTGAGAGGGCACAGGCGAAGTTCCTCTATAACACTAGCAGAGAAAGTGGACGTTTTACACCAAGAAACGTAACTTCACCACTGTGATAAACAGTTTGCAATGAATGTTTAATGACCACAAGCTACATGGAGAACATATGGTTACATAAAAAGAGTTTCAGCATTCATTAGTAATGATCAGATCATGTCTTTTATCGGTTCTCCTCCAAGTGGAGTATCCATCAGTGTCCGCTGGTCCATCACTTAGCTCTGAGCTGATATCGGCAATTCCCAGATGGACTGCCATTAAATGTAACTTAAATATTTATTATGCTTCAAGGATGAGTCTTGATGACTTCTGTGAGCTCATTACTTTTGTCAGTCAGGTACAGAAATATATATTTTCATGTTTCAACCCTTTCATGCACCCGCGACCGTGCATGGATTAAGCGGTACAGAATGGATGGATGGATGGATGGATGGAAGTAGATTATTGTGTGTAAAAGAAAACATGTGGCACTGTTTCTTAATAATTCATGCATGAAAGGGTTAAAAAAACCTAGGACAGTTAAATAAAACTGGCATCAGTTGTGCTTTGTGTTTAGAGATAATGATCAAATATTATTTATGTGCAACTGAAAAAGAATAAACTGTTGAATCAAATCTTTTTTTAAAGTATTCAGATTCCTCCAGTGCCCCAATATCATTACATTACATCTAATTTGTAATCCACCGCACTAAGAGCTGAATTTTTAGGCACACCTGTTTGCTTGTATTTTACACAACTGATGCTTCACCTAGAATCGACTCAATTTATGCCCTTACGTTTTGTGTGCCCACCTTTAAAAAGATTTATTTGATAATTGACCTTTTCTTGTATATAACAAACATTTATTTTTCAGATGTATTTGCTAAACAATTTCCTGATGAAGGAGTAATCTCTAAGCATTTTCAAATGAATGCCAGCCTGTCACTTTCATGCAGACAGTCACTTCCACTTACAGTTTTGATACACCCTGCTTATTGCAATTTCCTCAGATTGAGGTCCTGCAGGGAAGTCGACCGTTTTCTGTCTTGCTGTCGCACCATAAATCATTGCACATGAATCATGGAGTCCTGATGACAGTGCAACTGTAACCACTGTCCCCCCGTTTTGAGGTTTGAGTCAAGCCATCCTGTCACTGAGTAATATCCGATAGGGAACAATGAATGAAAACCGTGAAATATTTGTGTTCATCCCTTGAGTAAGATGAGCTTGGCAATACAACTCTTAAAAGGCATGCAGCTTAGCTAGATATAAAACTGGAAATAAGGCAAACTTTTAGCCCAGCTTTCTCTAAAGTTACTAATCTGCCAACCAACATCTCAAAAGTTCATTAATCAATATTTTTTTTTTTTTTTTTTTTTTATTGAAATAGCGGCTGTAGGATTTGGTGGGGTGTGATTATATAAGCAACTATATGTAAGCATTGTAGTTTATAAAAAGTAAGAAAATTTGTGTTTGGTTGATTATTTCTCCCCTAAATGGTACCAATTTGTAATATACATCATTAGAAAGTTTGATTTATCACCTTTATAAAGAGATATTACTTGTAAGGTCATGCTTCTGTGGAGTGAGCAATACAGCTAAATGTGTGGGTAGCGTCCCCAAACGTGTCAAATCTCCCTCCAATATTCTCCTGTTGGTATTCACTCTTGTTTGTGTTTCTTGGTGGATCAAATAAGTGCACTCTTTCACAGTAAAAATGAAAAAAAACAAAACACATATCGGCCATTTTAACACTTTATTCAATTGACACTGTCAGGGACTTCAGTAGTGTGTGAAAGATCCATACACATCCAGAAAAGCTTGGCACCTTATCATGCTGGTCACTAGCAAGGTCACATTTTCCTGTGGGATGGCATCCTATTCTTCAACCAGGAGTTGTTGAAGGTCAGCCAAGTTGTGTTGGTCACTCTGGCACACATAGCACACCCAAACTGATCCTACAAATGTTCAAGGGGGTTGAGGTCTGGATTCATGGCAGGTCATTCCATAATCTTTTCTCCCAAGTCTGGAGGAACTCTGTGGTGATCCTGGCTCTGTGGAGGAGAGTGTTGTCATCCTGGAAAATGGAGCTAAGTCCCAGAATCAGGAGGTATAGGATCACTACTGGCTGCAGAATCTCATTCTGATATGTCTGTCTATCAGTTAGATGCCAATCAGGTGCCTGTCATGCATCTATGACTGGCACACACCTCGTAGAAGTTAAATCTTGAAACAAGAGTTAACACCAACAGGAAAATTGTGTATTGCAGTGGATTTTGGTGCATATTATTGAGATACTAGTCATGTTTGCTCATTTTACAGAAACACAATTCTCACAACCTTGTTGAAAAGGTGAGTAATCAGGCTTTCCAACAATTTATATAATACAACACCAATTAGTATAATTAAAGGGTTCAAATGTGATGGAAACACTATTTACACTCTCAACTCCTGAGATTTGATGACACAAGATGCAAAAAAATTTTTTTTCTCACTTTCTCAAGATTTGCAAAATGTTGTGATCCTAGTAAAAGTAACCAGTTCTCATTCTCAAAGCTGGTGTTATCTTTAGTAAGCACAAGGCATCTCAATTAACTACAGTAATGTTTGTTAAAGAGGGCAAAAACTGCCTATGAATGAGAAATGGTGGTGTAACGCACAAAATTTTGAGTTTGACTCCACTGAGAGACTAATATATTTGAGACTGCTGTTTATTCCCTGTGACAATCCCATTTGAGATCAGTTTTTCTATTTTGGTTGAAGTCATTGCTTGGTCAGGTTGACGCTGGGATGCGCAACGTTTGCTTAAGTCCAGTGAGCCCATGTTTCAATTATTTTTGCTGAAGTATGATATTATGTTCACTATCATCCTCTGTAGAAGGATTCTATATCTTGTTGTACACAGTTTATCACATGAGGGTCACACAATTCTTATTCATGTAAAAATAAACAGTGTTCTGCTTTTATGATCTCAGCATAAAGAAATATTGATACCTTTGTTTGTGCTTGAAAAACACAAGTGAATCAAGTTTGTAGTCAGACTACAAAAAGGATAGATTTTAAGATGTTTCTATTTACATCAGTAATAATCGCTTCCATTAAATTTGTGCAAAAAGGGAAAAAAAAAAATCCCAAAACAATAAAGTGTCTTTTACTCTGCATTATTGTCTCCATAGCCTGAAGTAGTGAATTATTCCTGAGTTTGAAACCAGGCAGCGTGTGCATGGTTTAGTGTGTGTGGCGAGGGAGGGGTGTGTCAGCCGGTGCAGTGCGCTGCTGGCTTTAGCCGGGAAGCTCCAGCTGCTACTGAGCGTTCACATTACTGTAATCAAACCCTGCTGGCACCAGTTACGCTCTTCCCCTCCACATCCGTACAGCAGAGTAATCTTACACTACTAAAAAGGAAAAAAATGAAACATGTCCAGTTTAAAAAAAGACTCATGGCTGGGCAGATTTTTGCAAGAGTTTTGATAGCTGCGCTTGTTTTCAATGCTGTTAACCAGGTTTTTGTTAATTGTCAAAAAATTTCTGCTCAATTTCATGGATATTAGCAGCAAATTATTTTGTATCAGTTTGACAACTATCTTAATATTGTTATATTAGAGATTTTTTATGGAGAAATAGTGAATATGTTGCTGAATTGTGTGCTAAATTGAGTCATATCTTATATATGATTGAAAACTAATTAAAAATATAATAGTTACAGCCCTAATTGCCGAATGAATCCAGAACAATACATGCTGATGCACATTTGTTGCAATGCAGAGCCTTCACCAGCAGCACGCTCATCACTGACCTCCTACTCTGCAGGGTGTGTCACAAGAGAAATGAATGGACACGAACTGCAGCTGCTGTCCCCTCTGCAATATTTGTCTAATAAACAAGAATGAGCCATCCGAGCTTTCAGTGTCCAGATTCAAGTTGCACTCAGAATGGGAACAATTCATTTTTATTTTAATCTGGTGTAATATGACTGATAGTGCACTTGTCAGGAACTTCCCAATGTTGAGATTTGACTTGATCACATCCACTGCATTACACACATACACACACACACACACACACACATACTCTATGTGTCTGCAAGCCTGCAGGTGGTGCAGTAGCATCAGCTTTGGCTTGCAGCTCTGTCTGTTGGCCTCTCTCTGACTGGGAGAAGAGCTGCTGACTGGAACACATTTCCTCTGCTCTGCTCTACGCTGCAGAGGGAAAACACTGATTCAGCTCTTATGGGAGAACCCGTCTCTGGGGTTAGTGAGGTTGGGATAACATCAGCGCTGCCAAAGACTCCCATCCATCCAATCCTCATCACTCACAAGACCACATGTGAGGACTTTTAATAGGTATTGATTTGCTGTTAAATGTGGCAGCACATAAGCACAGTCGGCTTCTTTAACTCCTTTTAACTTACACTACCATAGGAACACAAGCTGATCTTCTTGCTTTGCTAATGTGTCATTACCATAAATTGATGTTCACATTTTGTATTTCAGCCTGCAATATTGTGGAGGGAGATCGCTGTCAGCAAGTGAAAGCAGCCTCAGGGTGATGAGTTTTGACTGTGGCCAGTTGCAGGACTGACGACCTTCTTTAGTCTTTACCGCCCAGCAACACCCTTAAACCTTCACCATGCACCCCTCCTTACACCTCCTCCTTCTCCTCTCCTTTCTCTTTTTACAACCTCAGCCACCGCCCCCTCAAACAACCACCTTCAGCCCTCTCATCCTCACCTGCTACTCTACATGAATAATGCAGGGGGCCTCCTCGATCGTCGCTACCAGCATGCCACAGCATGTTTTATTCACACTACAGTCAGACAGATCTCCCCTTGTGGCTGCCCAGATCTGCTGTCCTCAAAGGCATCAGCATTAGATCAGTGCACCTTCTTGCAAGGTCTCCTTGACCTGCACAGCCCTGCAGGCAAGCGACTCCTGTTTCTAATGGAAGTACAGGGGTGGATGTAAATATTTGCCTTTAATTCCTGATGCTCTGTCACACCATGCTGGAAATAAAGGCTTCAGATTCAGCTGGTCCTTTTCCATTCCATTAAACTAAATATCTTTTTTATACTGTTTGTACCTTTCCAAGGTGGCATCACTTTGATGTAAATATAAGTTTATATCCTGTGTCCTTCAAGCAATAGTTCCTACTCTGCTCAATTTTCCTGCTGTCATTTTTTATGTCTGTTTTGAAGAATTTATTTTGTGCTCTGGGTTGCCTATGAACCACTTCATTAGTGTCATCTTCCTGGCTGTAATTGTCAGGCCATTAATTAGAGCAGATTTTGGGTTGCCAGGATGTGAAAAATGCCTTTGACTAATGTGGACAATGTGAACTCGGAATTGCTGCAGAGGACTGGAGGTAAAAGAACATAATGGGAACTTATGAAACACTGGTTTGCGAGACGAAAAGCATTAGAAAGAGAAGTAATAAGGCCTGTAGCTAATACAGCAGATTGGTTTTTATGTGTCTTTTATATCAAAATAATGAAGATATTTTGCCTTTTTCTCCTCTACTTCCTCATCCTCCTCATCATGCAATTTCCCCTCGGGGATCAATAAAGTATAATTCATTCATTCATTCATCCACCCACACCAATATCTCAGGTAAGGTAGATGTGGGTGGAAGTCCAGTTCACTCACCGACAGTTCACTTAAATTTTTTTCCATATTCAAGAAATCCAGTCACATCCTCTGGCTTGCTCATACAAAAAGTTACGTCATAAATAAAATCTATTTGTTGTGATTTCAGGAACACCTGTAACAAATGTCCTGAAGGTGAGACGTTGCCCACATTCAACGGTTGGGTGTATCATATGAACAAGCGTGCAGTCATGAGTGAATAACCACCTGTGTTCTTGTTTTGAAAACAACTCGCTTCCCTAACATTAACATAAGCTGTTGCCACATCAGAGTTTTGACGCTTATCTCGCAGCCTGATCAGCTCCTCTCATCTGGTGGAATGGTCCCAACAAGCACTGCCAGTCACACATTACAGACTTCCCCATGGCCATGTCAGCAGGGATTACAGCATTTTGATGAACCATTTGTTACCCTACGACACTCACACGCCTTCTCTGAAATGCTTGATTTTGGCTATGATTCATATGTGTTCCTGTCTGGGCTGAACAGTCATTACAAAGAAGGTGCCAGATTTGATCCCATTTCACCCAGCGAAGATGCTTATCTCAGATAGACTTGAGACTGTTTTGAGCAAAAACAGCAACGTTAACTTCCTCTACTACTGGATAAACAACAAACCGTTGAACCAAAGGTGGGCTGACATCTAGCTCTGTTTCCACCAACAGTAATGCGTTGCATCACCCAGTCCCTTATTAGTATGCATCCCCTAAAAATGATCCATGACCCCTAACTGGGCAGAGTTCAGTTTGCAGATGGCTCACCATGGCAGCCTGCTCATCCTCGGAAACGACGTTAAGTGCCAGACTGGCTGTTACTATCTTAAGAAATCCAGTTAATTCTTTTTCTTTTTTTAGAGCAAATTATAGCCACAATTTTAGAGTGAATAAATATTTAATTAGTAACTTTAATACATTTAATCATTTTGGTGGGTTTTATTTACTATATAAACTCATTAATGCAATTTGCTTCCTGATTTCAACTTATTCTATTTAGACAGCCTGATTGACCTAGATCCAGATAATACTGTTTTGTTTTGCAACACATGCTCCCATTACACTCTACATGCATGATAAATGAGTTGCACTACTCTGCCAAGCCATTGTAAAAAAAAAGTTGCCAATGATTGTGTGAATTAGTTTTGATTTCAAAGCACTAATAGTAAAATTATTCCCATCTCCCCACAGTAAAGAATCCTTTAAATAAATTCTGGATCAAGGCAGTGATCCAGATCAACTCCAAAATCTAATCACTTCTTCCTTATTCCATTCCTATTTCCATTCCATTCCATGTCAATAACTTTTTGAGTTATGTTGCCAATAGACAGACTATCAACCCAAAGCCACAATAATATTTTTATTATTATGTAAAATGCTTACTATATTTTCAGTAGTTAGAATATTATGAAACTAAAGATGGACAGTAACACTAACCAAGCTAATGTGAATGTTGCTGTTAGCTATGTTAGCTCTTGTCACTTAGATGCCTGCTTCACTGCTGCTGGATGGTGGTGGGTCTGGAATTATTTTTTTGTATAAAACTTTTTAACTGTTAAAATTTGCTTTAGCAAGTAAAGCAAAGTTTGCAAAAACAAACAGTCAATGATATTTTGTTAATAATTGTTTAGTCAAGATGATGTTTCAGCCTTTAATCCCTGCTACACAACACACACTTCTTTGATAATGAGAAAAACTTGCTTTGAGCCAGTTTACAAGTTTTATCAGTGTTTGTTCAGCATTATTGGCCAATTAACTTTGCACAGACAACACATCTGGTGGTTTTATGACTTTTACGTCCTCTTCATGAAATGCAAAAAGTTTGGGACAGACAAACGTTATCACCCACATCCCGTCACATTGGCAAGATGATGGTGTATAAATGCTGCATTATGACCAAGAACGTGGTAGTGTTGATGTAGAGCAACATATAAAACTAGATTAAATGCTGCATTCACCTACACTTGGCCATCTGATGTGTAACCAGGTAGAGGTCAGTTTACACGGAAACACTCAGTTTGTTAAAATCCAGGTTCAAGACTCACCTGTTCTCTGCTGCATTTGAATAGTTTTTATTCAAAAGTCCAAATCTGCACTGTTTCTTTTGAGGTTGAATTTTTAAACTTGATCATGTTTTTGATACTGCTTTTAATCTAATGTTGTCTTTTTTCTCCCTTTCTCTTGTTCTTTACTTTAAATGACCTCCGCACACTGCTATAATGCTTTTAATGTTTCATGTAAAGCACTTTGAATTGTCTTGTACATGAAATGTGACATACAAATAAACTTGCCTTGCCTAAATATTTGTAAGACTGGTATTTGTGGCCTGTGCACCCCCCCCCCCCAGACTTTACATTTGTTAAATCTTTAATCAAAAACCCTATTTAGTAGGTTTTCATGTTCTGTATTAGTTTGTTGTATGTACCATGTTATTCTTATGCAGCTTTTCTTTTGTGCATTCTGTTTAGTTTTGCTACTCATCCTTATTTCAAAGCTTTGTTCTGTTACTGTTTGCGACAGACATGCACTGTTCATCATCTCTCTATATATCTATAGAAAGTTATAGATACACAGAGATATCCCAATCAATTTCAGTACTTAACTGTCTGCCTCCAGCATGTGAGTCTGCATTTATCCCCTCTCTGTGCAACAACATGACAAGTCTAATAAAGACATAGGCTTTTAAAGAGGGTATGAATTTCTAACATTTTCTTGACTTGAAAACACTCCACACCATACGACAGCCTAATTTAAAGCCTTGTAAAGTTCTCATTTATGTCTAACCTGCCTCATTTTATGACTTGTGGAAGCTGCAATGCCCTTTAGACCCAACAAGGAGCCTCCTGGGATCCTCCGAGTCTGCTCCTCCCCAAGTTTAGTAAATACAGCCTGAAAACAGATGTCACCACTCAGATAGCTATCAGGAGGAAGGACAATGGGCCCAGTGGAGCGATCCTGGCCGACAGGGGTTATGTTCTAAGGTGGGAGAGTAACAGAGCACATCATTGAGTGCACAACTTCTGTGAATTATTGTGTTGAGGTGGTCTGGTGTCTGGTGTGCAGGGAGGCCCTCCTCAGATCACTTTCATCCCACACTACCTGTGGTGCAAGAAAGTCTTTGTAGGTGAACCATCTTTTAGTGTTACTATTAAGGGAGAGCTTCAGTGAGAAAGAATTTTGGCCTCAGCCTGAGATTTGTGTCTTTCTCCTGCTAAATTAATGAAAAATTGTGTTGCTGTACATCAGGCTCTTTGCTTTCTGCCAGTGCAAAGTGTCACTCACTCAAGGCTTACTTAACCAGCAGAATCAAGATAAAAGCTTGATCATTCAAGTACCCCCAAGATCCTTTGATACCCAACCATGAAGTATGTCTTAGAGCTTTTTGGATTCCTGACTGAAAATGTGAATGATTCTTTAGTCTGTGGTTCCAGGAGGTCCTTATGGTGAACAGTTTCCTGAATTGAATTTTGCTTGACTGTTGAACCAAAATGCATGACCTGTCTAATCTTAACATGCTTGCTGCAGCAGATAGCAAAACCACTCGAAAACTGTTGTGCAACTGTAAACTGTTCTTAAGAATTGCTGGTGAAATATATGCATAACTGCTTGTTTGTGATAACAGTCCTGCATTGTTTTCTCTAGATATAACGCAGATCCTCCCATCATTTCTTTCCTGCTTTTGTGAGTGCAGCTGTCTATTAGCTGAAGAGCTTGTAAGCTTGTGTTTTTGCTCTCAGCTTTTTATCAATTCGGTGGAGGTTAAGGGTAATAGCTTCCGCTCAGCTAAGGAACAGCTCTAAGTGTGCCGACAGACTTCATCTCCTTTCCTCAACAGGCTTTCTTCATCAAAAAGCAAAGTCCCAGTGGTCCTGCTGCCAGTGGTCTCAGCTGTTCAGGCTCTGGAGAACATTGGGCCCTCTCAGCTGTCTGTTTCCGTCCTATTCCTCCCGCCCCTCGGCGAACCACAGGCAGTATAACCCCTGCTAGGATTGACAGCATCTGTCAGTGTCATTCATTCAGCTGTGGTTTGATGTTTGACCTTTTGAGAAGGGAATGTGCTAGAACCGTAAATACTGTTTGTTTTAATATCATTCTCCACTCTTCAACAGCTACAAAGGAATATTATCGCTTAGCACGGGTGTAAATATCCTTTTACACCTATTTGTAGATAGTGTAGGACTTAATGTGGAACAATATATTGTACATGAAGAGATAAAGTACCTGCAGCATCCCTTATTATTGACCTTTCCTGTGAGATTGGAAACTAGAAACAAACACATGCTATTTGATGCCAGGAGACAAGATCACGCCTTCACCATTTTTTATTAGATGCTCTAGCTGATCCAAAAGCTCTGCTCCCTGCATGGGGGAAGTCGTTTGTCAAAGACAGATCCCCTCAGGAGCTCTGTAGGATTTGGGGGTTTCCTTCGCTGTTCATGGGGCACATTTCCCAGAATTACACTCATTCATGATGAGTGAAAGCATCCAGAAGAAAAAAAAGCTGCGTCTCGCTTCCATTCAGCAACCCTGGCCCCTAATCTCTGCTGGACAAGCTGACAATGTGAAAGGAAGGTTGGCACTCATATCAAGTACCGGGTAACAATGGGTAACATTTCATGGTGTATGGACAGCTTCGTCTGTGTATGCTGTTAAAAATTTAAAACATACTAAAGATGTTTTAAAAGCACATTTCTTTGTAGCGTAGTCAAAATCCGTGTTAGTCTATCATTTTCATGACCTTGCATGTTGTTTTTGGCGGATTTCTACTTCAAGGACCTGAAAACCACGGCGGAATTTCAGGTAACGAGCGTAATATAATCGATTCCCACAAACCTAGCTCTTATAATGTGGGAAATTTCCGCATATAATTATAGCGGTGTGTAATAGTGCGCAGTGAACGTTTGCATCGGAGCCATAAAACTAAAAGGAAGAAGAAGACTTCCGTCTGCTGTCTCTCTTGCTGGCAAACTAAACATTGTCCCCCCGGATTTCCATTTGTTGACTGTTTGTTAAAAATAAATCTAACCTTACGTCATTTGAGGGAATTTGCTCCAAAAAACAGCAGAAGAAAAGACCAGTGGTCTAGTGGTGGTGCTGGTGTCAGTAATGTCGGTAATGAGCCAAATTTTCTGGATACTCAGGTGGCACCCTTGCTGGTAAAGTTACCAAGCAGCACAAAGACAAGTTTGATGCCAACTGGCTCAGCATATATCCACGGCTTGACCATAGCAGTGGTGGCATAAACTGTTCAATTTAATGTACAGTGTTATGCCTTTTACCAGCTGGTGTTAAGCTACATAACATAAACTTTGTGTCGCCAGTTGATGTCATTTCTCACACAGCAGTGGTGAAGAAAATAGGCAGATTCAAAGGCGCACTTGCAATGTGATGAGGAAATGCACTTTATAGTTTCATAGCTTTGAAAACTTTTTGAAAAATAAATGGCAGTTGAGTTTGATAGATAGGCCATCATCCAATCTTTTACAACGGATCGGTTAAGATAATTGGATGGGGATTTTTCAGTCCTGTCCGTTCCACAGGTCACTAAATTCTTTTATTTTTATGTTAGATCATTTAATCAATTGGCAGCAATCGGGGTGTGAAGAAAATTTTAAGCAAAAAAGTAAAAAAAATGCTCCTAGAATACATCTCCTACCCTACCTTTAATGGTTGTCGCTGTTATTTTCAACCTATATATAGAAGAGTATGCTCTGCCTCAAGTATGCTCTTTCTGCAACAACACAGCTGAAATGTGTGATCCCATTTTCCATAATCTCCAGAATATGTAGACCCTTCAACTTTTATGGTTTTTATATTCAATATTTTTACAGCTCTTTATTAAAGCCATTTATTGTTCAAAGTGAGTATTGTTCACTCCAGAGTCCATGTTTAAGTCAGTGAAACAAATACAATTATTCTGAAAGCTTCAAACATGTAACAAAAATGTCTGTCTGAAATCCTCATGAGTTTATGTATTGCATTAAAAATGCTTTAGCATCGCTGCTTGAAAATAAAAGAAAGTTCTGTGGTTGTCAACAGCACAGCATGAGATGATCCACTTGCGTGAACTAAGAAAAGCTGCTCTTTTTAACCTCTGAGCAGGGGTGTAAGTCAAATTTGACCTTTGGGGGATGCATTAAGCAAGGGGATCTGGGGCTCCTCCTACCATAAAATGCATGGCGTCAAACACTCCGTTTCCTTCATTTTGATGAACTTTCACACAGTAGTTTGAGTCCTTTCGTAATCCATTTATGGAAGAAATTTCATTATGTGGAAGAAGAAAGTAAAGCTGGTAGCCATGCTTTCAAATATCTATAGTCTTGAGGAGATCCCATTTAATCATTATCATACCTGTTCATGTTGGGGATAAATTAAATCAGTTCTAATTATTAACCTTTTGTTTCTACTCATGTCTGAATCTTTCTGCAGTTTTGAAACACCTATGTATCTTGGTTTGACTTTGGATTTTGGATCAAGGATGAAGATGACAGTGTGTATAGTGAATTATTATAAAGGCCAGTTAGGCTTCTTGATCATTTTATGTTAAAATTCTTGATGTCTAAAAACATATACTATAATGTGGTCTTCCACCAATCAGAGTGGTGGTAGGTTCAATCCATGGCATCGAATAACTCCAGCGTGAAGCCAGGGAAAACCATTCAAAAATATTGTCAGCTCATATTTTTGACTCCATATCAAAACTCTGAATTCTGAAATAACATTTTATGATAGAGTTATTTCATGACTGAGTCAACAAGAATCTACAAATGGGGAAAATGTAGGTTCATCAACAAATATTATATTACTTCCAACTGTGCTTTAAACCCATGGCTGTGGGTGCAAAGTGTAATGTTTGTCGACAGGAAATCTGCCTATATAAATAAACTTAACTGATTAAATTAAATGACATTTGAAAAAAAAAAGATCTGCTTTGATCTTATTTTCTAATATTTTACTATCCTTTGTCCTGGAACAGGGATAATTTTGCATCCTTAAATGTACATAATTTTGGATGAACAATTAGGCCTCTTAATCTTTGTGATCTTGATTCATTTTGCGCTGAATTGATAGTGGAAATCAGCAGGGGGGATTGCTGGGGGACAGCCTGCAGGACATCTGTGCTGAAAAAAATGGTCTCTATGACTTAATGAATACCAACATGTACGGTGCTAATTTATCCTCCACACGTGCTGCAAAACAATATAAAACTACAAAACTGTACAAACTAATTTGTCCTCTCTTCGGTACACAAGAACCAGTGGTCCCTTTTTTTCTTTCTTTGATCAAAACAGTCAAACAAAGCCAAAAGAAATTTTTTGGTAAATACCATAGCCCTTGGAGGTGTTGGTGCTGCTCTCCTCTTCTGGTGTTGTTGCTAGGAGACTGTGGGTCTAAAATCTGGCTGGGATGAAATGCACCTGCTTCTCCGGGCCTGGTACATTCAGTGTCCACACAATCAACACATGGGAAGACAAGCTGCACAGATCTGAGGGGGGAATTTCCCTGTTTTCTGTTCCACTAGTCATGATTAGATAACTGAGCTGAGCTGAATGAATCTTCTAGGACAGATGTGTGTGAATGCAAGAGTTTTCTATTCTTCTGCCACTATACACACTGCTTTTAAGCAGGTAAAACTACAAAGCGTGCATCCTCTGTCTTTTGTTAATCAGTTATGGACAAAAAGATTTAAAATCACAGTCCTTCTGTGACTTTATAGCAATGCAGAGCATCCCCTCTGAAAGTAGGAACACCGTGTATCTTCTCCTACAAGGGCTACAAAGGTGGAAATTGTACACCTTTACAGTGTGTAAAGGGCTCAGTTTTATCACTATCCATATGTTGCATGTAAGCTAAGGTGTTAATCAGAGTCTGGATTATATAAGTAGATATTTGGATTTAAGGTAATCTCCAGTTGCTTTAATGTTGACCAGTCAGCTGGGTTCCAGTATTGCTGTGACCCCTAAAGCATCTATTGTACACATCATCATTTTCGAGCATCTGGAGCTTTGATATAATCACGCTTTCTTTTATTTTTACAGGTAATATTCATTACAAGACTTGGGTGACATATGAAGATGAAATTAGATCTAGTGCTTCATTGGTTTCTTTGTGCTGCTATGTGTGTCAACCTGCCTTTTCTGTGGCTGCTGCTCTCCACTGCACTGTGCATGTGTCACACTGGAGTGCCTCCAGCTCCAGTTTGGAAGATGATCAGCTGGGGCGCAATGGGGTCCACCGGGGAACCAAAGCCAGCATCCAATAAACACCTCCATATCTACATGCTGACCTGCTGAGCAGCAGAGTGTTAATTGTGCTGTGGGTCATTAAGCTGATCACAGGCATATTTCAGACCTGGCCTCTTTGCAGGGTTTGACCTTCTGCTGGGCACCCTGGGTAAAGCTGTATGTGGGTGCCAACATCAAACTGGTGTGAGCTGCCAAACTCAAATTATCACTTTCCCCATTAATAATGATGAGGACGCGTGACCTACTGGCCTTGTTATCTCATATATTCTGTAAAACTTTGTTAAAAAGTTTTTTTTTTACATTTTGTTGTGGTGAACAATATTATTCACACATGCTGCTGATTTATTCAGGAAAAAACCCCAAAGAAAAATCAAAGATATACATTGTAAAATCACAAGAATTGTCAGGAAAATACTTAACAAGGACATTTAACCCTTTAAAGCCCTACCCAAGAAAAACTGGGGAGAAAAAGTCTAATTTTTTTAAATATGAAGTCTTTATTTGGCCTTTAACAAAATGTGGGAAAAAATTAACAGTTTTTTGGGGGGGTATATTTACCATTTGTTACCATGTGACATGTCAAAATTATTGTAGTGTAGTCTTGTGCTTCCTGGTATCCATTAGGGGGCAGAAAACAAGTATTGTATTGTATCCTGCAGGGTTTTGAGCTAAGCTTTTACCATAAAGTGATGCAAAATGTCTCAGAAACATTATGTATCATATATTTATAGGGTTAATGTTATGACCATCAGATTTAATCTCCTATCTACACAATATAAAGTTCAAGTTTGGCACTAAGTGCACTTGCCTCTTGTTATTGATTAGCAAACCTGCATCTATTTTCCTGATTTCAGTCTCTAAGCCTCTTGTTTTACACCAGTCATTCCTGGCTCCTCTGCTCTGCAAATCTGTCTTCCTATATTGTACCGTTTCCAACTCTACAATTTCAAATTCTGCTCAAGGTTTTGTGTTTAAGGTTCCGTCAGTGCTTTGCAGATGCTGAATTGGGTCTGATTACCAAGACCTTTATATTTGTCCCCAGTTCTATCGTTAAGCTTACCTTGTTTTGTCTTTTTATTCCCAGTTAAATTTGTGTCCAGATGGGATTTCTGATGTGAAATCATCTGATGTGGAACAAGAGGTGATTTTTGTGTTTTTTCCCCCTTCAAACTAAAGGTTATGAAAATGTCTCCATGAAAGAACAGTGTCACTTCAATTGGCAAAATTGCCATAAAACAATGGTTGCATCACAATTAAGAGCCCACATTTGGAGCTCAGAGTGGTTGGTGGACAATAACCTCTATTTCAAGTGTCTCAAAGTGGCCCACTCTTGAAAAGTCTTTTAAATACACAGTTCAGTCACCTTTTTTTTGCATTTACTTGCTTTTTGTCCCTGTTTCACACATTACAAACAAAAGGCTTTTCAGTCTTTTCACACACAAGATATGTAACATAAATACCTTCATTTGTCTGTTAGAGTGATGGATTTCAATCACTCACAGATCCACTTTCCTGTTAACATTCCTTAACCTTCATCTGGACATGCTATGAAAGTAATGGGAAGAACCCCTGAGGATGGTAGGTGAAGTATGATAGGCTTTAATATAGGCTTGCAGTAAATATAGAGTTACAGTTTATTCACAACATATCTTATCAGCATAATTCAAATGAGGAGCTGTTGCGTAAAATAGCACCAGGGAATGAAGGAAGCTGAAAATAGAACTTTTTTATATGCTTAAATTTGTTGAAAAGTGGTGTTATAGCTCGCTTGTTGAGGATTTAATTAGACTACAGTAACATGGTAGCTGTTATCAACTCAAAAAGAGTGATTATCTAACCTGAAAAGTCTGTCTCCACACCGTTGCCTGTTTGGCAGAGGGAAGGGGCTCTGAACCATCTTTGATTTAGATATTTTTCTGTCATAAAAAATATATGAGAACAAGCTAAATTGAAATACAGTAGATGGGAACAGTTGCTATAGCTACAGTTCACTTTTTCTCATTCAACTAGCTAAAATACTGAGAAAGAAAACAGCAGTTAATTATTAGAATACAAAGGTAAAATTACAGCAGAGGAAAATTTTGATGAGGAATATTTTTAATGTTTGTTTGTTTGTTTGTTTTGATAATGCAATCTGTTGAATTCCGCTGAACAGGTGTCAAATTAACTCACTGTTTAGTCTGCTGCTGTGCATGACTTTAACACAATTGTAGCAGTTCACACAGTGTCATTTGGAAAGAGATACGCGTGTTATTATAAAGCAACGGGAGGTCATTTACCCAACACCCAACAGTGTGAAAAGGGCTTTGGTTAAGGTTAGGAAAATGTCATGGATGGCACTGAAACAAATTCTAACAATTCACATCAAAACATCCTATTACTGAATTTCTGGTTGCTAAGTCGGAGTCTCTCAAACTAAACACACAAAACTTGCTGGACTCACAAACCAAATGTTGGCATTTCTAGTCATACGAAATGATACGAAGAATATTCCATGATTTTATGTAGATCAGCACAAACTGAAAGTTTACTGTTTCATGGTTAATTGAGTTTTGTTCTTAGTCTTAACTGGTCTTTTGTACCATGTGGGAAAACACATTCAAGCAGAAAACGGTCTCTCAGAAACCCTTACAAAACAAACATTTAAAAGTAGGAAAATGACCAGCTGCAATTATATTAACAAAATCTTGATTTACACAAGCATGTGCTGTTAAACAGCTGTGATGGCAGTACTGTATGAAAAAGCTCTGAAATTGTTATTATTACATGTTTTTATGATTATGTAACTAATTCACTTTCATTTTCGCTGCCTGAGGTTAACACTTTCTACACTGTTAGACACCAACAAACCATTACGCTTGTTTTAAACAGTCTTGACTCTGTTTTCATGCGCTCACAAATCTCAGCAGGAAGCAGTAAGACCCCCCCACCCCCCCTGCGTGCACACACACCTCCATTTAGAGAAAGTGGATTGGATGCATTTTATGACCCTTTTACCTTGCAGAGACCCCCACCTATGGAAGCCATCAGTGTGATTTACGAGCCCACTCGGGTCAATGGGCAGGTCCATTTATGATAGCTCAGTGAGTCAGATGAGGAGAGTACAGTAAGACTTCAGGCGGGGCAGGAATCATCCACTCTGCTTGTCTGATGTGCACTGTCTGAGGTGTGTGATACTTACGGTGTGTTAGATGGGTGGTGGTGCCCGCTGGTGGTTTATGTTTGCAGTTTTTGTGTGCCCTGTGAGAGTATTTTGTTTTTCATGTCTATTTGCTCAGTGGAGCTAAAGGGTTCAGGAGCAAAGAACAGGTAAAAGATGGAGAAGGCCTGAAGCTCTGTACCTTGTTTATGCAATAACTTTCTTCTATAATAGGCAGCAAGTGTGGAGTGTGCAGAGAGGGTAAGATGCTTTATCTTTATACCATCATGTTTAATTGTTGTCAGATGTTTGTATCCTTCCATAAAAACCATACACTCATAGGAAGAAACAATGACAAATACTTGCACAATGTGTGAAAAGATGACCATATTTCTAGAAAAATCTACATACATGAAAATACAACACTGGCTCATTAAAGGATTAACACCAGGTGGTGCTAATTCTCCAACCTGGTGTAAATAAACCACCACAGAGGAAGATACAATGGGGGTGTAAGGCTGTTACCTCAACACTCTGAACTGGGACTGATGTCATACTGGATTTTATTGCATTCCGGTAAAAAGTTGGAAAACCAGTTGCTAATTCCTCACTAGCCAAGCTAGCTGTCAGTTATATTAGCCAATAGGATTTTATTATGGTGTATTTTGACAACACAAAGACCACAGCAACATGCTCACTGATGGATGTTGGACATGTGAGATGAGTTTTAAGACTCAAACTGACAGAGGTTACCATAAACGATTAACTACTGCGGATATTGCTGCTGTTTACGTGTGGGGCAGCCATATTGGTGAAGTTCTTCCATTTCTTCCAGTCAGTATCTGTGTTTGTGGGGAGGTTCCAGTTGATTTCTCCAACAGGGAGCTCAGAAATTCAGACTTCCAATTTCTAATGGAACAAACTGAAATATTATGTCTGGTTTTTGGCTAGCTTTGTCTTCATTCATTTTATATACCGCTTAGTCCAACTTGGGATTGCAGGGAAACTGGAGCCTATCCCAGGAATTAGCAGGCAAGAGGCAGGGTAGGCCCTGGACAGGTCGCCAGTCTATCGTAGGGCCAACACAGAGAGACAAACAACCACTCATGCTCACGCTTGCTCCTAAGAAGAATTTAGAGTGACCAATTAACCTCATATCATGTCTTTGGACTGTGGGAGGAAGCTGGAGTACCCAGAGAGAACCAGTACACAGAGAGAACGTGCAAACTCTGCAGAGAAAGGCCACTGTTCAAAACCTTTCCCAGCTGAGACTCGAACCAGCAACTTTTTTGCTTTGATGGTGCTAACCACCATGCATGTAATGGTCAGAAATATAATGTGAGTAGAGTTAATAAAGCAGTCCAGGCACAGCTTTACAAAACTAGGGTGTACTTACATATACGTGTCTAAAGTGACATAGGAATGCAAATAAAATGTTACATTTAATCCCTAACAGTATATTAGTGGACACAAATACCTAATGGGAGCTGTCCTGCCTTCAGATATAAATATGATGTTATATGCATCCATAATTTGGTAATTAAAGCTCCATTTTTGTTTAATTTTATTTCTTTTGGTCCACTGGGTTTCTTAAATCAAAATATGTTCCAGAAGTGATTGTGACTGTTTAAAAGTTAGATGATTTGCCATCTAATTGATTAGATCTTTTGTTAGTAACTTGATTTAATAATCATCCATTTTAAGAAACTTTTAATTGTCTTCCCCTTTTTTATCTGTCTGAGCTGCTTCACCCTTACATGCCATCAGGTGCTCTTAGACCAGATGCTTTAAACTGTTCCAAAGACATTCTATGAATCTAGAGGATTTTCCAGAGCCTTTTCAGTTGCTCCTAAAATGTGGACTGTCCATCCATGCACAAATGTCGAACAAAACCAGACAAGTTCCTATGTGACAGCTAACTTTCTATATACAAGACCCCAGTGGTACATACCTGCTGTATCATCTTCCAAAACATTTGTCTTGCCAATCCAAGGCAGATTTCAGTCATAAGTAATCGCTCCTTTGCTAATTAATAGTAAAGTGTGCACATAACTTTTCTAGCAGCATTTGCACTTGATCTCATAACGTTTGTCTTCTCAATCTTCAGTTGAAACAGTTGACTCAAAGACATCTTTGGAAATTGTCTCATCATTGTGCAGCAAAAATGTAAATGCTGTAGGCAGGTATGTGCTATTATGTTGCAGTAACCTACTATAGGTAGCACAATTGCCACCCCTTTTCTTTAATAGTTTGTTGGCAACTATAGAATTATGTGCAAACATACAGTCTTGTAATGGCTAACATTGCACATGCACCTTTTCTGCATTTGTCTTTGTCATGGAAACAAAGGAAATGCTGACATCAAGGCACAGATTACAGTGAACGATCTGATCTGGAGAGACAGAGAGTATAGATACTCCAACCTTTTGATCCTCAACTAAACATCAAGTGAAAAGAAAAAAAGAAGCAATGATCAAGTTAAGGATCTAATAAAAAAAATTGGAGCTGTTGTGTGGTTGTGTTTAGCTTTGCATTTGCATTGTTTCTTTGCTCTCAAGACTGAGCTTTTACAACACTGTAAGATTTTTCAGTCAAAGGAATTAATTGACAGACACAAGGCATTATGCATGGGTATTCTCTCTTCTCCCTTGTAATTTAAGGTCAGGTCATTTCTTTTTAATGTCACCCACAACTCTGTCTTCCAGTCCCACCACATTCATTACAGCAGTGATGAACTCCCAAGCTGCATGTTTGATTTTGGCAACCCACCATTAGACCACAGTATATGCAGTGCCTGACTTTATCTATACAGCCTCTGTGATCTTATCTCTGAAAACAATTGCATTCTGTCTTGTTTGATGTGAAAACACACAGCAGGTGCTGTGACTAATGGGACCAGGCGTATGCATACATCTTGGAACGCTTAAAAATTAGGCAATTTTTATCATATCTCATAGTTTGATCTCAAACAACACAGTAAATGAGGGGATTCTCACATGTGTGTCACAATCATCACAAGGTTTGTTGGTGTAGATTTTCAGTCATCCAGGTTATGGTAAGATGTTTGAAAATGTTTCACCTCTCCTCCAAAAGTCTTCTTCAAGAACAGGCCAACTTCCACTGAACTGGAAAGGTATTTCAGTTGAGAGATGAAACATCTTCAAGGACCATGAAAATGAAGTCCAGCTGCCCATATTCAAACCCAATAGCACTGATCAAGCAATTCTTGTTTGGTTCATAAACTGTCAAAAGACGAAAGACTTTAACACTCTCTACCATCTCATGCATCAATGAAAAATGTTTTAGCTGTAAATACCAAGAGATGGGTTGCACAGTGGTGTGGTGGTTAGCACCGCAGCCTCACAGCAAGAAGGTCACTGGTTTGAGCCTCAGGCAGAGTTTGAGCCAGAGGGGGTTGCTGGTTCGAGCTAGGGAGGGGTTCGAAGTAGTGGCCTTTCTGTGTGGAGTTTGCATGCTCACCCCGTATATGCGTGGGTTCTCACCGGGTACTCCGGCTTCCTCCCACTGTCCAAAGACATGCATGATAGGTTAATTGGTCACTCTAAATTCCCCCTAGGAGTGTGTGCATGAATGGTTGTCTGTCTCTGTGTTGGCCCTGCGATGGACTGGCAACCTGTCCAGGGTGTACCCTGCCTCTTCCCTGATAATTGCTGGGATAGGCTCCAGCCCACCCACAAACCTGCCCTGGACTAAGCGGTACAGAAAACGAATGAATGAATGAACCAAGACATCAACATTTTCTACAAAAAGATAATTAAATTGTACAAGATGTTTCATGGTTTGAGTTAGTGGAGTGATCACTGGTAAATCACAAATCGGCAATTTCGAAAGAAAGTGCCCGCCTCTCTTTGTCTGAGAGACACTAAGGAGGCTGTTGTCAGGTGCCACCCCCACATCCTCCGCCCCCACCGTGGCACAAGTCATTTAACCTTGACTTCTTCCACACCAAACAGTATTTCCTTCAGAGGGCGTCAGTGGTTTGCATTGATGTCACAATCAATCTCCTCTCGCCAGCCTACAGGGAGATTTTGCAGGTGAGCAAGCGAAGATCAAACACTGAGCAGCTGCCTCAAATACCAGGGCTGAAAAGGTCATTCAGTTTCAACATATGCTGATCATGAAGTCTAAATGTTTGTTTTTTACACCGCAAAATATGTCAAGCGCCACAAAGTGAATATTGTTATTTTCTAAATATAATTTGATGCAAATTAGACTTCTTAAATGCATTTTTCATAGGTTAGCAAAGCTGCATATTTAAACTGGACCAGGAAAAATAATGTCCAATCATTTATTTCTTAATCTTTAGTGCCTTTAACTTTTACTTTAACTCTGTGTTTATGATATGCAGGCCTTTTCTGGTTGTTTTGTATTTCTAAACTATTTTCAAATGAGCCGCCTCATCAATGTTACCTTTAACACGACAAACTATATTAGCTGCATCTGTTGATTTTCTTCTCACATTTTGTCCATTTGAGCAATATATAGATATTGTTTCTGCATCTCATTGGTTAAATTACAACTGGATCAAATCTCAAGCACTTCATCCTTGCCATTTCCACCAGAGCTGAATAAATTCTCTGTAACTGTGGTCTATAAGGAGCACGTTTCAGGTTACTACTCTCTAGCAGAGTGTGTCATGATTGCACATTCCCCTCTGAAGTTTGGGATTGGTGCCAGGGAGGAAGGAGATCATTCACCAGAATTCATGTGCTCATCTCCTCACCTGCCAACCCGCCTCTCATTCCTCAGGTTCCACCGAGGTCAATACCAGGATCCGGTGGAGACCTTCCTTCATGAAGTCAACAGGAATGACCTGGATCTGAGGGGAATGTGAAGCATAGTGTATCCTTCAGGTCTGAATGTGGCTTATGACCTTTGTCTGGCGTTATAGCATCACCCACAGAGAGGAGCTAGACCGACATTCAAATTTCCACCTGCTACCCCCTACACATTGCTAAAGTTGACCCTGATCTTTGACCGAGTCACCAGCAAATTTCCATCCAAATATGGTGACATTTAACAAATGTCATAATATACTAGAAAATCTGCTGCCTTGACAGTTATGTTTGTCCTTGAATACCTCAGCCAAACACAATTGCATATATTGCCCAAAATGCAAATTAGTGTTATTGAAACAAGTACAAAGGCAAAAAAAAAGGCTCAAGCCTATCAGTGAGTGCAGTGGGATGTGCATTAACTACTCACAAATATTTCATTTATATCTGACTCAATCAGTTTTTAGGCATCAGTGTTTCTTCTTTTCAATACAGTTTCTAAATCAGGTTTTTATATCTGGATGAAGTCATTAAACAATCATCTCAGCATTTAACCATCATATGCATCACTAAGTAACCAAACGTTTCAGTTCTGTTCCCTCTCGGTTAATTAAAATCAAAAGAGAAATCTCACCCATAACTTAATGTATAATTTCCCAGCATATTTTCAATGTCTCCCCCAAACAACAAGGTAAGATGTTTGCACCACCTGGGTACTGACAGGTAAAAGGTTACCTCATAAAAAGGGAATGATGACAACAAGCTGCATCAATGAAAATATGGAGTCCGATATTCCTAAAACTTTTAAGCTCATAAAAGTTGACATCTTAACCTTTTTGTTTATTATTTTTTTTTTACCTCTATCTGACATCCAACTAAACTGGATAGCCAAATGACATCGGCTGAATACCCCCTTGTGTTCTGATGTGATAATTCAAAGATAGTTGCTCAAGAGAAACACATTTTTGATAAAGAAAAAAAAAGGAATTATTATAAAAAACAAATTGACATGTTTATCTCCTGATTCATTGTTTACTCCTGGCACGCAACCCTGTTGTTGTCAAGGGTGTCCCTGAACAGTTTACAGTAAATTTTTGAAGTCAAAACACAAGTAATATGAAATCAATCATTTTCTTTGTTAAAGTGTTGTGGTTAAAAACAAGCATAGCATTAATATACTGTAAAAAGAGAAGAAAGTTTGTGAATTCATAAGACATGCACATTGATCTGTGTTTTTTCTGTCTCTGATCAGGATGCCAACATAAATTTACGACCATCTGCAAGCCCAGCCTGTACCACCAGCCGCATGTAGACATCTCAGAGCTTCTCTGATAATAGGAGTTAACAAGCACAACAACCTAATTACACCTCATAATGGACATGACTAGCATGTCTCAATAACACAGAGGGGGGTCTTCCATAAAAATGGGGTCCATCGCCAGCGGGGTGGAGACCTCCTGGCTGTGACCCTGACACATTCACCCACATCAAATCAAACTGCAGACAGAGATGAGACTGTTGCTATGAAGAGGGGAGCTTTTAGTGCTTTTTTATAACCAGTCAGCGGCCGGCACACACAAGTCTGATTTTACTGATGCTGAAGAGAAACTGAAGGCTAAAACAAACTAGGCAAAAATGACACAAAAGATTTGTACACTGCTTTTATTACTCCTAACAAATAAACACGTCAGAGCAAAACAGATAATAACAGCACCCATCAGACAGTTTTAATTACTGTCTATCATTCTCGGCTGAGCCTAGACAGTCTCGATTCTTGGCAGGCAATGACTGCCTGACATCTTAGAGCCATCAACAAAGAATGGGTTTCATCCTTTGTGACACTATGCTAGATCGTTACTCCAAAAGTCATCAGTTGTTTATTTCAGGGCTTTCAGGCACCTTAAACACCAAAGTGACATCAAGAACCAAAAGCAAGTCTATTTATGGTTTTCAGTAAAGGAAATTAAGGAAATTAATAAAAGAAAACTCAAACATAGCAGTGTTGGCTTAGTATCGCATCCTTCTTGCTCACTCGGCACAAACGTTTGCGTGTAATTTGAAGGTGAGAGGTTTGTCCCTCGAGCAGCGTTGGCATCACCTAGCCTGTTAGTTGTAAAATAAGTTAAGAGGCAAAGATACCAATTTGGAAAAATTACACAGAGTGAGTGAAATGATTAATTCTCCATTTATGTTAAACAGACAATCAAAACAATTAGTCTTGCTAACAGACCAGATGCTGCTTCAACATGCTGAGCCAGCAGAAAATAACAGAATGATAATATAACCTGCAGATGGTGCATTACACACTGAAGCGACACGAGGGATGGATTAATTAACGTTCCGGAAGTTTTCAGGAGAAGTTGATCAGGTTTTGTAGAAGGTCCTCATTCACCACGCCTTCGCCAACAACCAGCAGCGAAGGCAGGACCCCCTGCTGTGTCTCTTCATGTCGCCTGCATCTGGAAAATAAGATAAATGAATAACTAAGTTGCACTTAAACACAACACAAAGGCAATCTTGTACAATGAGGTACAACTTGCGCAACTGAACATAACTTTGTAGGTGCAGAATGAAGTCTGTACATTTCTAATTAAGGTAAAAAAAAGATGCAACAAAACAATATTTCCATAAAGTTAGACCATTATTTGTTCCTTTTTTTGTTATACGAAATATAATTCTAGAGTGTATTTAATCTAATGCTGGTGTTTTAATATGTTTAGAAAACTAAATGGATATTTTGCTAAAACATCCCATGGATTGTTGTACATGCAAACTTAACAAAGATTTAGGCTTCAGGCATTGAAAGATAAAACAGCCAATGTCCTGCTAACATACTACAGAGGTCATTTTAAGTGCTACACAGGCATTCATCTCATTGAACTGAACCATAAATATGTTGACTGCATCCAAAAGAGCCAATGGTGAGTCACACCAAAAAGATAGATGGACTTTCACTAATAAAGATGCTCCCAACAAACACTAGTCAGTCTCATGTACATGGCCCCTTAGTTGTATGTTTTGAACTTGACTGGGTTGAGATCATTATTATTGCAAAAATATTTCCATGTTAAAACAATCAACTTCTCTGGATTTAGCTGATTTTATGTGATTATTCATCTCTGTACACATCAGAATTCCTCCTGATGTCATCTGTCACAAGCTTACTTCATGTTGATTTCTTCCCAGTACTCTGATACAGATTGATCTTACTTTCATCCATCTAAAGAAATGCTATCCCAGTACTGGCCTGATTCCCCCCCCCCCTTTTTTTTCTGGTCTAATCTGGCCTTTCTATTCTTGAGTCTGATGAATAGTTTGCAGCTTTGTGGTGAACCCTCAGTATTTACTCTCATGAAGTCTTCTCTTTAAGGACGACTTTCAGCGGATAATGATATGCCTACCTCCTGGAGTGTGTTCTTCACTTGGCTGGATGTAGTGAGAGAGTTTTTTTCCCTTAGCCATGGAAATGATCCTGTGATCATCCAGCACTTCTATCTCCCATGAACACCAAGGCCTTTTTATGTTATCGGGCTAAGCGGTGGGCTTCTTTGTATTTTCTCAGAATCAGCCAAACTCTTGAATTGGCCACTCCTGATGTTAATTGATGAATTTGTTTGGTTTTTGCAGCCTAATGTTGGCCTATTTCACCTGCATTCATGGCTTATTTGAACCATATGCTGTGGATTCACAACAATGTAGGATGCAGGCCATCCTGACAACTGTGAATGACTTTTCAGTGCAAACATCACATCAATTTCAGAGAGTTTTTCCCTAATCAAACAGTTTCTAAAAGCAAATCTTTTTCAGCATTTCAAGAGTTAATAGTGTCCCGGTCCAACAACCTATTAGAAGAGAGAAAAAAATTCTGACGATCATAACCTGTTGTAGTGCACTCTGGCCACTGTGCCCTCAGGCCATGACTAACAATGTGCCGTTTCATGTCAGGAACAAAAGAGCCAAACTAAATCCTCCTCATATGCTCAGGTTGTGGGAATTCCAAGCCCTTAAACTGGTCATTAAAGCTGTCTCGTAATGAAACTCGAGCTTCACCTTGGCTTAAGGATAGTAAAAAAAAAACATAAAGCCGAACAGGATATGCTTAGAAAGCGTTAGTGTGCGCACACAAATACATGCAGTATCTTTGCCTAAGGTATACACAGTTTTAGGACTTTATTCTTGTGCAATGTTTTTAAAAAAATTTTTTTTTATCAAAGACAGACAAGATGAACACACATCTGTCTGTCACGTGCCTTTGTGTCCCCTGCAGCGACCCCTCATTCAGGATATTTGGCTTTCATGCTGATATTTTCTTTGCTACTGTGTGTGAGTACAGAACATCTCCTAACAAGCTAATTTATTGGGCTACACAAGCATCATACAAACCCAAACCTCATGTGCGCTAACCTCCTCTTTTCCTTGGGGCTATTCTTTTTTTTTTGGCCTCTCATGCCCCTTATAGAAAAATGCACAAGGTGGTGGGGTCAGCAAATTCACTGCAGTGAAGGTGCTACAAGCAGGAGCTGCTCGTTTGATCTCAGCATGGTGCTTGTCTCCAATAAATTAACCAGCAATTGAGGCTATTTTGTTTGGTTGGGGCCATTTGTGCAGGCATCATTAACTGGCCAAATTCAGGTATTTATGGGAAAACGTGTTCTTTGTCCTTATTGGATCTCTTTGTAGAGGATAAGCTTGCAGCGCAGGGGTCCTGCTTAAGACCGCTGTGACTCAGTACCCTGATGATGAACTTTAAGGGGAAAAGTATAATAATGTTTTTAATGAACACATTGCAGAGGTGGTGTTTTTTCCACTTCAAAAGCCCCCTCATATAAATGAAAGCACTTATTGCAAACAGAAGCCCCTGAATTACGCTTGTCTCAATACATCAGCCTCTTTGCAGTCAATGAAGGCCGTAAGTTGAACTGCTATGTCATCATTCAGTCCAGATGCCCAAAAAGGATCCCTTTTTTTTTTTAAACCTCATTATTATTAAAGGGCACACTACTCCCTGTGGAAAAGTTGTTAGAATAATGCAAGTTTGTAGACCTCAATTTCTAAGTAATTACTGTGTGCAAACACCACTTCCATGCAATGCTGAACTCCAAATGTTGCTTTCACTTCAGCAATGATCAAAACGAGAAGTTTCAAATCTCATACGCTTTTCTCTAACTTCTAAGTTTCAAGGCGTTTCATCGAGTGTTCTTTAGCTGTCAATGGATTCACATCAAGAGCTGACTTGAGGTCATTTGCCAACACTGTGGGATTGGTGTTCAAAGTGTCACCGGGTTTGCCTACATCATGGCAGCTTCCTGCAGTCTTTTTGGCTTAAACAGAGGAAGTGTACATGAAGAGGAAGGCGTCTTAAGTGTTATTCGCCCTGGTAATCCATGTGTTTAAAAAGATGTAATGTGATCAGGTGTTTTCAGTTAGTTGGGATTTGTTTTTGCCTGAAAGAATGTTTCCCTGTTTTTGTACAACCTCATATCAGACAAAATTTGGACGTAATAAAAAAGCAATAAAAAAAACACATGAATGAACGAACAAATGAATAGATAAATGGGTCAATGCATTGCCCTTTGAAGTAGAAAGGTCATTGGTGTCCAGCTTAGACTTGCTCCTGTAACGCACTGAAATTAATCCAGAATTGTTGAATAATTCAAACGTATTTTGCACTGGACAAATATGAACCAATCTTTCTTGAGGGGACATTGTTTTGAAACATTTAAATGTGTTTTCTTCTACATTTGCAGAAAACTTAAAAACTACAGATCTTCTGCTCATCGTTGCTCCTATTATTTTTGTACCAAATCAGAAAAACAATCAGAGGGTTGACATAACCTCCTTGAATATGATCATTACCATTATTATTAGATTTTTTGAAGGTGTTTCAGGCCTAAATGGCAAAAATGTATGTATGGTAACAAATTAAGTTTATGAAAAGAAATGTGAAATATCTTGCGTTCATCCTGTATATAGTGAATAAATCATCGCTCTTGCTCATGTATAAAGCATACTAAAATATCCTTTTTGTGTATATAATTTATTTCCCGTATGTAAATATGGAGCTTGTATGATTTTATAAAAACATTTTTTTCAGTTACTGCTTTGAAAGATAAATGAATATCTTCTGCTCTGTCTGGATCTATTTTCTGCTTTGATCCAGTTTGGTGTCCATTGTTTCTTTCTATGTTTTTCTCTCTTTTGTTCTTGTATGTGTGAGTTACTGGTTTTAGTCTTGAAAAGTCATTTGTTCTGTTTTACGGCTTGGTCACACATCATTTCAACAGCTGTCAACACCAGCTCTGGTTTTTGGCTCTAGTTCTAAGCACAGAGATGAAGTCAACAAATTAAATTGGGGAGACGATTAAACGAAGGCCTTAAAATACGCAAGCGAAGCACAGTGAGCCTCACATCTGAGCAAAGTTTTTCTGTGATGAATATATTCAACACATTAAATAGGAAGAAGAGCATCTATGAAACCTGTGGATAGTCAGAATGCTGTGAATGTAAAGGAGTCGTTGATGATGGTCACAAACCCAGTGGGAGTGGGATTAAGAAAACAGGGCAGTAGAACATGTTAGGTATGTAAATCAGTCACAGGAGCTTTCAGATATTCTTCCGCTAATATAAATTGTGACAATGTGTTGTCATAAGAAAACTGACTCCTGCTTCACACATCATTAATGTATTGTGAAAATGGCACATGTCGCTCTTATCATGGTCTCTTCCTCACTGTCATGGGTTCATATGACTCTTTAAGATATGAAAATGGACCTTTATCTGAGTGAAAGAATCTTGTGGCCTTAACAGAGTACTACAGTCTTTAATCTTAGGTAAAGTCTGAATAGGGCCAAAACAGCTAAAAAAGTTTGCCTTGATCTACTTCAACCATACTTACTTCTTTAAAATGACTTAGACTTTATAGCTTTATATAGTATAGCTTTAATATTACTGAGCATCAGCATGGTAAAACAGAATAACCACTTCAGGAATGAATATTCTTTATCATCAAAATCATTTTAATTAGGCTTGGTGGTTAACACAGCTGAGGTAGCTCCACCTCCACCGTGCACTCAAAGAGGCTAGGTGTCAAACATACCATCTGTCAAATGCCAAACTTTCAAAACACCGGCTGCTTGTCCTTTTCTGTCTAAGTGTCTGCACTCAGTGAGAGCTGCTGATGCTGTGGTGTAAAATGATTTACAGAAGTGCGGAAAGGCTCAGATTTT
>JAOXYM010000019.1:8636782-8651287 GCA_028567055.1 Leptatherina wallacei
TGACCACACATCCCTCACGTTGTTCTGCTGGAGCTGACTTTCTAACTTCTTCCTGTAGTCCTCCTTGCACTTCTTAATCCCCTAATAATCCCCTAAACTTTGCAATTGACTTTAATAATCCTTTGAAGTCACATTTACTGTAGCACATTTGATTAGTATTTTACTAATTTTGTTTGTTTTCTGATAAATATACACACCACACACACACCCACACACACATATGTGTGCACATATACACACTTCACACAGTACTAATTAGGGATTTCATCTCGATGGTCTACCTTATGTTTTATTTTACTTTATATGTCTATTTGATATTGTGTTTTGAGTGATGTTTATTTCTTGTGAAATGTTTAATCTTCGTATTTTTTTTGTTTTTTAATTGTTAAAGTGAGATACCTTATAACCCTCTAATGAGTTTTTATCTCACCTGCACAATCTGTTTGATCAATTGTTTTTATACTGTGCAAAAAAACAAAAGAAAAAAAAAGAAAGACAACAAAACAAATAACTTCATTTGAACTGTAGTTAACACTACATTTTTTTCAAAGTTATTAAAAATGTCCACAACAGTAAAAGGTCATCTGGAATATTGAGCTGGATATAATACAACAGACATGAATAATGGTGCAGTTTGTATAAATAATCCAATAAATGTAAATCATGTAAGTGAGTCAGTGGGACAAGCAGGTGGGGAACAAGTCAACAGTACTGGGAGCAGCAGGCTTTTCTTTCAATAAATTTCCCTTACAGGCTTTAGTAGCTTAAAGAAGATCAATTGAACACTGAGGTGCCTCACTTCGCCCCCTCTCCTCTGCCTTGTTGCCACGCCGACGTCATGGAATGTGTGATGTCATTAACAGAGCACACACAGAGCACATGCTCTCACCTGGTTTCCGTGGCAACCAAACCACAGCAGTTTCCTTATCCCTATGTTGCAAGTTCTGTTCAGTGAAGGGCCTCACGCATACCTAGAAAACGCAGGAAAATCAAAGAGAGCAGCGTGCAGGCTTCATGTGCCATCCGGGCTTGATGGACAACAATATCTTTTTCTTTGGTTATCTCTTTTTTCATCTAGAACCAGTGAGTCCTGTGTTTTTGCCTGTGTTACTCACAAAACCTAAAATAAAAATGTTCTGTGGCTTAACCCTAGAACACTAATGTTGTGTACTCTACCCATTCAAAACAAATGTAGCATGGGTGAAATATACCCACCTTTAGTGTTCTAGGGTTAAGATTCAACAGCATTCATTGATAGCTTTCTTTACATATCAAAGGCTCAATTTTTGTATTTTTTCTGGTTGGAAGGAGTAAAAAAGTAACAGTTTTTCATAGTTATATGTTTATGAGGTTCATGTTTCGCAGACTACAGGAAGCATAGATATGTTGCAATGAAAGCTTATGATGTTAGAAAATGATGTGTGCAAAGAAATGACCATGCTCCAGTAGTGATTAAATAATATTCTAAATAATAAGAAAGTACAGAATTATGTAATCTTATAGCATCTCTCTCACACACAATTAACCCACAGCTGAATAAATATGTATAGCTACAAATGTCAGAAAAAACATATCCATGTCCCATTTCTGGATATCTATTTTCACACTTGATTTCCTACAAATGTCATCAGTGGAGCACATTAAAATTCATATCTAACACTCATAGAGATTTTAAAGGATCAGTTTAACATTTTGGGAGATAAGCTTTTGTTAGTTCTTGCAGACAATGATTATTTAATGATGATAAACTTGCAGGAGTGCAATATAATTTTCATAACTGTTTTGATAAAGATGGATTCCATGAACAAACAATAAATGTACTATTACCTTGCTATGTTTGTGTAATGCTGCAGGTCTTTCTTCAGACCTTCACCATGTTGCACTACCATGTTACTCTAGTAGTTCTATAGGACCTAGATAATCAACAACTCTGGAGAAGGCCCTTTACATTCAGATGCTTGCGATCTGCAATTGATGCCACTCACTAATTACGTTTAAGTGGGCCAATATTTCATCTATTGAAATCAATCCGATCTGAGATTCCAGCTGATACGTTTAACATAGATGCTATGAGATCCGTTGTTTTTACATGATGGACAGATCTAATATGATCTTTGATGGTTTTGACATGTCGGAAGAAGAAGATTTTTTTTATTTTCAACTTTTTGAGTTTAGAAATGCTCAATAATCCTCAACTCTTGCAGTTTCTCACAAAAAAATTGTATCCGCCACAGTCCCGTTCTGTTTCACTTCCACGTTTTTTCAAGTTTCAAGTCTGAAACTCATCATGTCAAGTAACCCCCATGTGATTCAAGCATGCGCAGAAACAGTATATGCCACAGAAACCATAGATATATATAATAAAGGACTTTATATGTCTGTGCAAAAAACTGTTATGGTTCCTGTGTTCATGCTTTTATATGGTCATTGTTGTCACCACATCCGCTCTCTGCTCATGGCAATCAGCTCCTAATTACTCTAATCGGTTTCACCTCTTCTCCTCTCCTTATAAACAGGAGCTTCACACCAGGGATTTGCCAGATTGTTTCCAACCTGACTGTCAGCCAGCAGCTTGCCTGCATATGACTTGTTTCTTCTAGATATGAGTGTTTGTGGTATCTGACTCCTGCCTGTTTTGGATTTAAGATTCTTGTTTGTGGACTCAGATTGCATACCTGGTTTTTGACCCTGGACTGGTTCAGTGAGTAGACCTCCTTGGGTTTTTTTTATTTATTTTTTTTTGGGGGGGGGGGGGTTGTATTTCATGTCTGCTTTGACTACTGGCCCTGGATTACACTCAATATTCTGGAATTGGGTTGTACTCTGGAAATCAGTCTTCTGATCTTTCAGGATTCTGTGTAACCTCTGGCGTCACTCCAGTCACCGTTCTTCAGGACTCCCAGCCACCTGTTGGCTCTTATCTGTGTTTATTTGGACACAAATACATCTCTGCTCACTGGGTTAGTGCTGCTGCGTTATTGGACTTCCCTGGTTCTGCTTGACAACTCTTCATGTGAGTCATAACTTCACTGAAGTAATTCATCATATGTTGGAAAATCCATCTAACCTGCTTCTGTCTCTAGATAACTCTGGGACTGCTTTCCTGTTCACCCAGCCATAGCCCAAGTCTACAATAAAACAAATTGCACAGCCATCCATTTACTTATGTTTGAGGGTGTGTGTGGGGTGTTTTTTTTTCTCCTTTTTTTCCTTTAAGAGAATGAGGGCAGCTTCTTACAGAATTTCATGTATGTGAAACTTTGCTAAAAATTAGTAAGTTGATATATAATTTTTGATGTACTTAAAATTTCTAAATATAAGTAGCAGGTCAGACTCGTTTAAAGAGAAATCTGTACCCAAATGTTTTCTGCGATCTAATTAGTCAAACCAGAAATTATCTCAGGAAATGCATTGAAAAATGTGTTTTATAGTTTCTGAGTCGTTTTGGCAAAAGTCTTATCACTTAAACCAGGAATGTATTTATAAATCAGACCATTAAAAAGATATTTATGCACAATTTTGAAGGCAAATACTGCCATTTATTACCATATGTTAAAAATATTGTGTAGTTTACGGCTTTCTGGTATCCATTAGGGTGCAGAAGACTCGTATATTGCATACTGCAGGGTTTTGACCATAAAGTGACTAAAAATGTCTCGAACTCTATGTATCAAATGATACGTTTTGGCTTTATAGGATTAAAGGAAAAGGTCCTGCAGGCCAGGAAGTCCAAAGAGATATTCAAAAGACAAAACATCAGAAACAGAATGAATAATAAAAACCAGGCAAAATGCAGTTTATATAAAAGACAAACACCCACCCAAGACAAATGTTGTGCAACTGACATAATGAATCCAGGTGTGAAACAAGTGCAGGAGGCAAAACTCAACAGAACGCACCTGAGAAAATAGTTTGATACTAAATCTGGAGGTAAATAAATGCGAAACAAAAACCTCAAATGAGAAAGACTTATGCCACAAGAAGTCAGACTCCTTATTTCTAACTCTAATCAGCTTTTCAAAAAATCTGACTTTTTTTTATTTTTTTTTCATAAATAGTTTCTTCAGCTTAATCATGAAGTTGAAAATGTTTAAACCTTTCAAGGAAGGAAGGGCCAATTTAAAAGTTTCCAAACCTTTAAGTTTCAGAGTAGAAAATGATTTACATTACTTCATGTTCTTTGTGCGACTCCAGGTTAAAGCTTTATTCTCCGTGTAAACGACTGCTTCAGCTACCTTTTACAATTAAACAAATGGCATCATTGAACTGACTTTGGCCACCTCGCTTTTGAACATTGTTGAAAGAAATACTGTACTATAGTAAACCACTAATCTGGCTTAGACTGACAAACAGCTGGTGATGGCAGTTAATCAAGCCCTTTCTTTCTCTGGTTGTTGACGCACAGCTCAGTTTGACTTCTAATAATACAGACTCGCATTGTCCAGGCACACTCTGCGTGCACTCACAAGGGCTCTCACACGCTTGCTACACTCGGACTAGTCGGAACATCGCCAAGCCTTATGGGTAACTGGCACGGCTGGTGATTTCCATGGCAACGGGAATGTTGGCCCTGGCAAGTGCCAAGAGAGCAGCTGGTAGGTAGTGGCAGATTAGTCTTCGAACAGATTTACAGCCAGTCAAGTTCTGCATGCCCTTTGAACAGAGGAAGAAATTATAAAGAAGCCATTAGTGAAAGAAAACAAAGAGGGGATTGGAAAGCAACTGAGTGAATCCACTGACTGAAAGGAGCAGAAACCTTTTCCCGATTGATCTGCCAGTTAGCTGTAGCTGTTGAGTGCAAGTGAAGAGCTTGTAGCTTCAAGGAAATAATCAAAAAGCTGTGGCTTTCTGACCAACACAAGGCGCTGGCTTGTTCTCCTGCTGTGGTTTAATGTGGTGAGCTCTGATATAGAGGGGAATTTTCAGTCTGATTAATTTATATTTTTACTTGCACAGTATTTCATCCACTTTGTTTTCTATGTGATTCAATATTAAACTAATTTAACTCTATTTTAATTTGCCTTTTGTACAAATTGAGAGAAAACAGAGCAAAGCTGTCAACATGTTCATGCATTGTTTAAAAAGATCTAACTAATTCAGAGCTTTTCTTAATTTTCAGCAAAAACTCACACTTAGTAAAATTATAAGCATTAATTTAGAATTTATGTAATGGAAGTGATTACGGATATCTTGACTGAACAAAACATCTCCTTGGAAAACAAAAAGCCTTCAAATGTTCAGAAAGCTTGCATGCAGGCACAAAAAAATATGGGCTCAATGTAGAGTCATGAAGATTTTGCAGTTGTAAATGAATGTTTGCAAATAATTTCAAAGTTGGTATTTGTAAATCAAGCTTGTAAAATAAGCTTTGTGAATGTGTAGAAAAGGATTTGCATAGTGGTAAAGTAGATGTGCTTTTGCAAACATCTGTTCACGGATGTAGCGCCAAAAAATGCATGCAAGACTAGAGTTGCGGATGCAAATTTTTGTCCACGTATTTACACCTCAAACTGATTGGACGATGAAAAATCAAACTGTCCAATCAGAGAGCAGATGGCTTCCTGGTCCTCTTGCACCGCTGCAGGCTCTTAAAGGGGAGTAAATAGATTTTCAAAACAGTTGATGATGCGACTATTTCTGTGACAAAATGAATGTGTTAAAGTTCATCACGTTATCAGATGAACCTTTATTACTCAGTCTGAATCTCGAGCAGCAAACTCTCTTTTTGCAAACCGGGAATGTCCCCTTCATCCTGCTGTTATTGCCTGTTGCTTGCCTCGCCATCCTCCTAAGCAGATTCATCTCATCTTCATTGAGATAAATAAATCTGATTTAATTTATTCTGAATGTGGCAGGACGAAGGAGGGCCCGGGCGGGGACTGAACCCACAACCTCCCGGGTGAGAGTCAAGCGCACTGACCTTCTGTACATGGCGTTGTTGAAAATAGTTACATTGACTGCCAACGTGAAAATGGCTGGCAGTCAATGAGTTAAGCTTTGCAGAGTACAGACTGGCTAGACTAAAGTTGCATTTTATCATTGAATTGCATCAGGTTAGATTAAATGTTTTTTTACAGGATCATGAAATTAAAATTCTTGCCTATACTTTGTTGTCCAATTGTCATCAAAATAAGAAAAAAGAGACGTAACTCAAGATTAAATGAGTCATACTCTTTATGCAGCATACTTTCAGACCAATTGAGGGCAAATTGAGAGAATTTCTGATTTAAAAGCAATATAAATAAAAAATTTTCAATAAATGTAACGTGCAGCTTCTATTTGCACCCCAAAATGCATCTGATCAGTGTTTTAAGATAATGCCAAATGCATTTCCCCTTTTAGCAATGAACGATTTTAAATTCTGGTGTCATCCATTAGTGTTTTATGTTCGCTATGTAAACTTTTCAGATTTTTTTTTTACCGCACCTTTAAAATATCAGAACAACTGAGGCATTATTTTAGCGCTGCTACTGTGACGATTGATGAATAGAGCTGATGAGTAAACAAGTTTTAAAATCAATGAGACCAACAGCGACCTGAGCTGTGCCCGACTTCTTTTTATTCAATCTAAATTTCTATGTCACTTGACCTCAGATTAAATATAAGAATGACTAAAACCACCTCCCAGAGTAGCAACCCACCTGAGGGGCATATTTTAGGAGTATTGTTCTTGAAAAGCCATCCATTTCTAGTCAGGTTGGGACCAGTGATGACACTGACTGAGTTTGATTTACTGCAGAATTCCCAAACCAGCCTGACTCAGGAATATCTGCCCTGGCTAACAAGCCTCCTCTTTTGCAGAGCTCATCATGTTAACACCTCATTGAATGCTTCAGCAGCTCGTCAGCCGCAGAGGACATAAAAGGAAACACAACCAACAATGAATGTGGTGATTAGTACACCGTGTAATTCGGCATATAGCAGTCAGAACTAATTTGTGCAACTTCCCTTTTAATACTTGTGAGGAAGAGAGGGCTGTTGACGTGCCAGTGGATGTTTGGTTAGCAAGAGGTAAAAAATGCTGTAAGCTACATTTGATGTTAAAATGTCCAGATTTGACAATCTTGATGTCAACATGATCTTGTATCAGCTCACCCAAGATAATCACCTTTTTGATTCGAAGCTACACACGCAAAGATAGACGAGGAATAAGCAGGATTTCAGCCCCGAATGAACAATTAGGAACAAGTCTAGGCATGTCCTGGCAGAGCACCCCTCTGCCATCCCATCAGTGGGTGAGCATCAAGTGCAGCATGAATTGACAGTCTGTTGGGAGACTGCAGTCTTTCTACAGACCAGCAGCTGCTTGTGCAGCTGTCCAAGGATGCAGCGTGTGATAGATGCAACAGAACTGCTCAAAACACCCCACGAAATCAGAACAGGTGAAAAAAAAGGTTTTGTCACAAAGATGTGCCGGTTTCTTCTTAGACAGAAAAATTCTGAGAATACAGGCTTACAGTTCTGGGGACCCCAAAGAGGTCAGCTTATGTAAATTTAGCATAAATGTGAATCAGAGCTCATTCTCTTCAGAAAATCAATCAAGACACACATAGACACACAAAATAATTGCAAAGACACAAGTAACCACAAATGAAGAGAAATATAAGTGACAGAAAATAACAAAAATTCACTGCAGACGAACAAAAAACAAAGACGCATTCATTTGACAAAGACACACTATATGAAAACAAGACACAAATTGACAAGACACAAAAGAAAAAGGAAAAAACAACATAACAGGTTGACATAACATCTCTGAAAAATATACAATCACAAGTGACAGACGTGAAATAGCCACAAAAAGGCACAAACAGTTAAACATGAAGATTGTTACTGAATGAAATAAATGCAAAGCAAAAAATAACAGAGTAAAACAACAAAGAATAAAATAGAAAAAGAGTGACAAAACGGCTAAAAAAGATGCACCAAACAACTGCCTGAAGCATCAAAAACATTTCTCATCTCCTTGAATCTCTTGTGCCTTGTTCCTGAGTAGAAAGGGTGGAGAACCCTTTTCATGGCAGTGCCCCATGGCCCATTGTCCCATAATCAGTCCATGACAGGATGGACAATGAGAACATTCATCCTGTAAGCCTCAGCTTCAACACTCCACTGTACAGTACTCATCATGTATCAATCAGAGCCATAAAATAAAACTTTTATAACATGGAAACATGCTGGCAAAAGGAGCCAGGGTCTCTTATGTAATTCTGTAACTTGTTAGTTGGCTCAGTGCCTAAAAGCAGAATGAAAGAGTTTACAGAGAAGTTCATTCCTGATAGAAACTCATGATAATTTTGCCCCTTAAGTTGTCCTAAACGTTGGAGCCACACAAACGATGGCTTTCAGTTTTAAATACACACATCAACAGGAGACAAATGACATACTTTTATTTGTTACATCAGAACTATGCTGTGCTGTGCTGTGCTGTGCATCAGGAGGAGTGATTTATCTGATTAACAACAACACACCAAAGCTTGACACCACAACTTAAATAGCTCTGACACTTGGGTGAAAATAACAGGGATTATCCTTTCTGTGCAAAACAAAATTGCCATTTCACGAGCAAAAACAGAGGAGGAAATCAAAACCACATTTTTCTGAGTTCAATCTCCGCACACATGTTGCTGAAAATGGGAAAAGTGAATCAGACTGGACAGCTTTGGGTAATGTTTTCCATCTCAGCTTCGTCACCTGTATTGTGAGAAGCAAACGTTCCATACAGTGTGTAGGCATATATACAAATGAAAGTGGAGAGGAGTGAAGAGGTGCAGGAAACAGCAGTTTCTGCAGCAGCATTTAATGGACAAACAATAGACTGCATTCTCTTTTCTCCTCTATTCCTTCCTCCCTGTCTTTTTATAGACGCCTTTCTTTCTTTTTCACGTCTCTCTGCCTTCCCCTCTGACGTGGGCTTAAACAAAACCATATCATTAGGGAGTCAAGAGCATCTCTGTTGTGCCTGTGAGGTTTCCCCTCTCGGTTATATAATGATCTTCCCGCAGGCCTCTCTTGGTGTTGGCGGCGCTCCCTGCCTGCTAACCCGGCCCAGCTTTTGGCACGACTCCAGTCCAAACAGAACCCACTTTGTCCTCGACTCTGTTTTTGGCACCAGCTGTTCGAGCACGACTCCAGCAGCTGACTTCTTTGTTTTACTTACAGGCGGCTTTTTTTCTTCTTACATCACCTTCAGTTCTTTCTTTTTTTCTCCCCCTCAGAGTTTGATCTGTTTTTCAGGCCTGGCTGTTTCCTCGCTTTCTGTTTTTCTCTTTCCCTCTTTTTGTCTGATTTTTACTGACATTTTCTGTATCTCTCACCTCAACCCTCCCCCCCCGACTGTCTGCAGAAGAGACTGTTAGTGCTATGATGTATGAGGGCAGCTGACGCCCACCTGCTTCCCAGCAGTCTGTCTGGAGGGTGTTCCTAAGCTCTTCCATCGGCTATTGGCTATTCGCTCAGCTCTGTGGATGAATCAATATCAACTGCCACACCTGTCGCAGCTCCTGGTAAACACAGGCCACAGTAAACTATTAGTAAAAATGACAAATTAAGCAACAGCTTAATTATATTCTTTTGCACAGCCAATAATATGTCATGATTGGTTGCTCTTTTACAATTTTGTGATAGGGCTCTTAAAGCTGGATTAAGTCGTATTATATGGAAGAAGGACAGCAGGCTCATTTGCAGTGATTTACAGCCTGAGCAGGGCTTTAATCTTGGCTAATTTATAACAGTAATATTCATAAGGGGAGGAAATTGACTTTATAAACGAGAGCAATGAATGTGATTCTCCAATAATTGCTCTCCTGTCACTAGCAGAATAACTGAGAATCTATCTCAGCTTGCACAGGTAAGGCTTGGTTCAGACTATAAGATTTTAATCCAGATTTTCCTGCCACAGGCAAATAGCCCAGATGTCATGCAAGTTGGTGATTCAGCTTCTATGAGTGAACATTTCAAAGACATGATTCAAGACGCTTGTGGACATGTCCCAGTCCTTGACTGAATACCTAGTTATGTTTGATATTCTGGAGCAGTCCGTAGTAGAGGAGTCATGGGTGAGCCATCAGTGAGGAGCTGTGTCCAAGGAGAGTGGAAGACAGTGTGTCAGGTAATCTGGGAGCTGGAGAGGAGGTGGCAGAGCACAATTAAAGACCCACTCCTTACAGGTGTTAAAGTCATACCTTCTGTTCCATCTGAGTAAAAACTGATATGTCATGATTGAGATGAGTTGGTCATAACCTGCGACAGAAATATGGCACAAGCTGTTAGTCCCACATTTGCAAGCTCTGTATAGTCTTTGACAGTAACCTCTCCTTTGAGCAACACACAACCAAATCACCAGAACAGCATTCTTCCACCTGAAGAACATTGCCTGTCTCCACCTCTCTCTCTTCTTTCCTGCAACTGAAACCCTCATCCACTTTTTCATCACATTCAGACTTGACTACTGCAGTAGCATCCTGTATGTCTCATCACATAAAGTTTTAAGGTCCAATACATCCAAACCTCTGTCGCTCGACTTCTCACTAGCTCCCGTGACCACGTGACCATTGTGCAGGGGCAGAGCTAGAAGGGTGACCAGGGTGGCACTGGCCACCTCGGAGATCTAATTGGATACCCCTGGTGCCACCTCAGGTAACTGACAGGTCACTAGAAAAGGTGGACAGACACAAATTTCCAGACAGGCATTGATCACCAGTGACACTACTACAGTTTGAAGTAATTATTTAAGTAGCTTACTAATTAATCATCCTTTAAAAATACTGACATTTGGCTGTACATTTCAGGAAGAGATTTTGTCCCTGCGCAAGTACAACTACCAATACTGTGTAAGGTTATTAACTTGATGTTAGCATGAAGCTACATAGCAGTGCTAATTAAGTTATATGATAGCACTAGCTAGTTTTAAAATGATATGGGAAAACCACGACATTTTTCGGTAGTAGTTTTCAGTGGGTGTATTTAGAGACTACACATCAACTCAGTGAATCAAAATTACTTTGCGCTAAATGAGCGCTATATGATCCAGTTTAAATCAGACAGGAGGCTAGCAAGGCTGCAAGTTGATTTTGAAGTAAGCTATGGCTTGGAAAATGTTGAGAAAAGTAGTTTGTAACCTGTCAGATTTTGTATCGGAAGATATAAGAATGAAGAAAAAGGGAGATATTTTGACTTTTTTGTAAAGAGGAAGGACACAGATCCAGCCGAGACAGACCCCAGCCCCAATATCAGCAGCCTGACAGCTCCCAACGTGGAGCTAGCTACACAAGTCATTGCGGTCAGACACGACTAGTCGACTACACCAGACAGCAAATCAGAAATGCAAGGGAGAGAAGCCATTGATTCTCCTTCTATCTCATCAAGTTCCACATACGGCACCCCAAAACAATCAACTTACCTTTCTATGAACCTTTTTAAACTTGTTTCAAATATTTCCACCTATTGATGCAGATTATTCAAATGTGTTTTATTTTCTCATGTCTCTTTAATGTGGCCACAGTTATCAGAGCAGTGTGTGTGTGTGTGTGTGTGTGTGTGTTAGAGAGGAACACAATCACATTGTTTCTTCAGTATATGGACCCCCTGATAAAGTCTTGCCTACTTTCTGGCCTCCCCATGAAGTCTAGCTCCGCCACTGTGCTCCACTAAGTCCACTTACTTCCTGTTTCACAATGTATTAAATTCCTATTCTTTTAAGAATTTAATACATATTGAGAATTAGATATTAAGAGACGAAAGACTTTACACAAACAAGAATTTGAAAAAAAGAGGATTTTAAGCTAAGTTGTAAGCAGCACTTTGAAAATAAAATGTAAACACTTGAGTTAGTTTAAGGATGAAAAATAGCTGCAGTTGATTTTCAGAACTTTGAAAGAGTAAATGTAAGAATAAATGTGAATTATTAGTTGCTTAATGGAGTATTTCAGAGATATTCTCTTATTTATTTGACAGCATTCAGACATGGATGCTTTCTTTCTTAAACCATAAGACATTGGTGTTATTAGATGTAATAAGTCACATTTGGGTGGATTTTTGATTAATTAAATTTTTAGTGACAGCACATTAGTGAAAACAGCCTGTTGACGTTTTTATGCCAGTAAATAAATGACACTCAAGCCTACATTAAGGGGCACATACTTCTGGTGCTTTGTCAGATTTTGCCCACATCTACCAGCTTTAAGCTAAGAAGGGAGAAATAGAAAGCCAAAGCTTAAACTACTAAATAAAGTTGAATATTTCAAACTCAACATTTTGAGTTGAATCTGTCTCATCATTTTCTCTTTTTTCTTTCTTTATGGCATGATGAAGGCATTTAAAAAAAGCCTTTGGTCTATTGAGTGTTAAGCAGGCAAGAGAGGCTACTATTATCTCCAAAGACGCAGAAAAGGATCAATTAAACTGTTAAAGCGCCCTATTGCAAAGAACAATGTCAAATTAGAGCCGGCTCTTCAGAATCCGTCAGCACTCATTTCCATTTTATCACAGACAGAAGAAGCAGCAGAAGCCTATGCTCAAAGAAAGAACAAAATAGGGCAATATCAATTCAGAGGTCAGATGTCACTCCCATCATAACTTTATTATTTCCTCCGTACGTGTTTGAACATTAGTCATGGGGTAATTGAGCAGAAGGGTATTGATTTGATGTCCAGGCTAATTGTGTGTTGGAGCTGAATGGGTGTGAAACTGGCTGACGTGACAGGTTTATAGGCCAGTGGTGTATAAACTTTGAATGTAGTACATCTGTCAGATGGGGGTGTGAGGAGATTGCTACCTTCTTTCTGTTAACAGCTCAATGTATTTCATTGATTTGTGCTGCGGGCATCTCGACTCAGCGTGTGTGCTGCCACTCATGATTGATGCCTACGTCTTGCAAGTTTTATGCTGACAACACAGTTATTTACTCTTACAGATGGCTTAGGTTTAAATACGGTACTATAAACCGTTAACTGAAAAATGCTTGTGTCCTGAATGGCCAACAGGTGGTTTAACAGTTACTTTGAAGATCAACATTTGTAACTCGGCATGTCCAACTGCTGCAGTCTGGATATAACTTGCTATGATTGGCTAAAAACGTTTCTGCGTCTTTTTTGTTTTTGCACACAAGAATTTTCTGTATAACAATATACATGAAATAGTGTTAAAAGTCCCAAAGACTTGTAGATTTTTTATTTTACTTTAGGTTTTTTATTAATTTGTCTTCCTTTTATTTCTTTTTCATGCTACTGCTTACCGCACACAAAACAACAACCTACAGACTCAAAGCGCGCACAAATACACAGAACATGGAAATGGACTCCATTCATAAAGCACTTTTTAAGTTTTTTGACCATTCATAGCCCCTTTTTATACTATAAGCCACATTCACACATAAATTCATATGGCACTACTTAAGTCTTTATATTTCCTTAAGCCTATGCAGATATTTTTTTCTTCACTCACAAACACACACTGATGAACATACAAAGGCAATGAGGGATTCAGTATCTTGTCCAGGGAGACTTTGACCTGCCGACTGATGAAGCCAGCGAATACACTGACCTTCTGATTGGAAGGTGACTGCTTTATGACCATACAACTGCAAAGACACAAAAAAACAACAGAGAGCCAAAACATATCCAAAAAGAGACAAGTTAAGGCTACAATGACACAAAAAGAAAATTCAAAGATACGAAACAACATTCAAGAGGCACGAAATAACAGAGACTGAAAATAGATACTAAAAACTAAACAAACTTAAAAAAAAAAGAAAAAAAAGTAGGATACATCATACAAGATACCACAAAAATCCCCCCCAAAATTTAGGTAGACAAAAAACTGAACAAGAGAAACACAAAACAACAGCAGAGAAAAACTACAGATTATACAGGGGTAAATTACACATAGACTAATAACTCAGAGATTCAAACCAAAATGAAACAAAAGCATCTTGCAGAATGGACCAATGTAATTAAATGCTCTACCATGAGATTGGGTTTATTGTTTATGGATAAGAAACCTTTAAAATCACATTTGAAAAAAAGTTGTAATGTCCTTTGAAGGTAAATCAAACTTTTATTTAAACAGTAATATGGATCAAAGACATATTAATGTTAAAGATCAAAGATGCTAACAGTTTCATAGATGAAGTAATTTCTTTTGTGTTATAAGCCAGTAAAACCTTTACTTTTTTCTTTTTAATTTTGTCTTGGAAGAAGTGTGTTATGTATCTGAATGTGATGCCTGGCTGACATGCAACCGTTCACTGTCATACACTATTCATTAACCTCATTAACTAGCTTCTACCACTTCTATCACTGTGCATGTTTTTGTTTCAATTCTTGAGCAGTTGCTCTGTTTGTGCAGGGTAAACTCTGAAATGACCAAATATATATATATATACTATATATAGTATATAGTATATATATATACATATATATATATATATAGAATATAGATAGATAGATAGATAGATAGATAGATAGATAGATAGATAGATAGATAGATAGATAGATAGATAGATAG
>JAOXYM010000019.1:8651387-8669515 GCA_028567055.1 Leptatherina wallacei
AGATAGATAGATAGATAGATAGATAGATAGATAGATAGATAGATAGATAGATAGATAGATAGATAGATAGAAAGAAGGCATGGAGCCATTTCATCTGTGCATGAGGGATGGATGTTACTTATCAGGCAGCACTCACTCAAACCACAAAGGGAGATTAGAGTGAAAAGGAAACTCAAACACCCTCTTCTTTGTGGAGACACATTTATTCCCAAGATGTTCCACTAATGGCTACCTCTGCCCCTTTCAGTCTGTTTGAACGTCTCTGCCGGTGCCGCCCCCTCGTCTCACTCAGCAGCACTACTTAGAGAGTGATGAGGAAATGGCCTCTTCCTACCTTGACAGGATGAGGGAAAGTGTATAAACGTGTGGTTAGCGTGCATATGCCAGCATGTTCGAGCGTGCATTTGCTGAACTCTTTGCAGCCTGCGGGGAGAATCTGCTGTGTAATTACAGAGGAGAGAAAATGAGAAAGACAATGAGAGGTAGAGAGAAAATAGAAAACTGAGAGGAATGCGCTGATTAACGGGTGATCGAAGCAGCGTCCCTAAGCAGACCGCCTCATTAAAGTTCAGACTGACCCAACACTCCCTTCATTAGGCCTTAAAACAGCCTGTTAAAATGCTGTTTGGTATCCTCATTAATACCCCAGATGATAACCAAAGACAAGATTCTCTTTTGTCAGTTTACACTGCTGCGCCTTAGCCCTAAAAATAGATAAATAAATAAATAAATGCAAAATGCAAAAATATAGCTTCTATGCCCTGATTCACTAAAAAAATTTAATCAAAATTATACAAGTTTTAATTTGGGCTTGATAAAAGCCTTAAAAAAATTACAAAAGACAAAAAAACTATTTCCTCTTTTGCTTTATTAAAGCTGCACTCCACATTTTTACACTAAGAAGAATCATATGACAGTAAATGTGAATGGGGTTCCTTGTATTTACGCACCAAGAAAATTACCACCAAACTCTGCATTTCCTCTCAGTCCTGGGTGTCTTATATCCATTTAACTCATTGTTTGGATTTCACAGCCCGGAAAGTTACTGTTTGGTCCTGTTTAATTGCCGCAGCAGGCGGTTGTTTCCAACTGAAAAGCTCTAAAAGCCGAGCGTACACCACCTGCTCAGCATCAAATGCCAGACACACAGAAACAGTGAACAAATTGAATCATTTAGGTGACAAAGACAAAAAGGGTAGAACTGAAATAGAGGGAAAACATGGAAACAAGTCCAATTTCTGTCCCTACTACTGCAATGCCTGCAAAATGCATATTACTGATACCACAGACAGGAATTGTACTTTCAAGTGCCGTGTAGCAAAACTTCAGCTGGTGCTTGGGCTTAATTGTCTCTGTTCACCCTTCCTGTGTAGTTGTATATTAATGACATACCTGGTTTTACCCTTCTTTTGTTGCTGGAGATTTTTGGATGAAGAATAAATCTGAACAAAGGTCTGTGTTTTGGGGGGATATGGATATAGTCCCACCTCAGCGTGCGCTTACACACATCAGATCAGCATTGTGTTGACATCATGCTTTGGTTAGAGTGGCAAGTTCCATAATGGCGGCTTCATGTGCAAGCACACACAGAGGCAGTCCTGTTTTGCTTCTGTTACTTCCTCCCTTCCTGGCTCAAACATGATCAACATCAGCCCCCCCATTCCATCTCTACGCTTTCACACTTGACTTGAATGGCATATGTGCAAAAGCCTCATGTAAATGTACCTATCGTCACTATGCTTTATTTATGGAGGTGTGAGTTGTTCACTTATGCAGAATCTCAAAAGAAAACAGAAAAACATATGAATTCAGAAGAAGAAAAGACAAATTGTCAAATTGAAATTTGTGCAAAAAATAGTCCGATTTATCTTCTGATCCTTTGCAGGACTTTGACTTGTGAGCTGGATGTCACCATTGACTGTATAAGAAATGGACGAACTGTGAAACCACGTGACCCGTAGGTTTCTGAAGAGCTGAAAAGAACCTCATTGGGAGGTTCCCACCATCGCCATCTTGGCAACGGTACGAGTCTCGTGACTCCCGGAAAACCCAAAAATTGGCCACGAGGAGGCGCTGAGAGGGGGGAGCGTGGGGAGCGTAGGGACGGATGATTGACACCCTTCAAACTTTGAGCTACAAGCTAACAAAGCTAACCCGGAGCTAAAGGGAGCTAACCAGCTAATGGAGGTAGGCGGGCTAAAGCTAAGGCGCACTGTTAACCAGCTAAAAACCAATGTTGTGCTACTTTGTGCCTCGTTTTTGCCGGATATCTGCTGCCTGTCAATCAAAAGGGCACGTCCCTAATTATGAAGAACTTTAAGATTAAATAACATCTAAACAGAGAAGGTAAAACATTTTCACTCCCCCCACAGTTGTCACAAAGGTAAACTTGACCTATTAAACCTAATATGGTTTTTTGAACCAGGCTGTGAACATGTTTAATTCTCCTGTGAAGTTGGCCTTTTCAACATGGGAGTCAATGGGGATCTGCTCTGTTTTGCAGCCACCACCTAGCGGGTGAGGGGGGAACTGCAATTTTTGGCACAGAATAGGCTTCACGTTTTTAAGCCCGAGGTTGCTCCTTGGTTGTCACAGATTGAGCTATAGTTCTCAAACCTTTGTCCTCAGGACCCAAAGCCCAGCATGTTTCAGGCTGAGAACAGTTTTCTTTTCTTTTTTTTTTTTTCTTTTTAAAAAGACGGGTTTTTCCTCCAAGTAACTCCAAGTTTTAACTTTACATTCTTGTGCAAACATGTAAATGATCCTGTTAGCAAGGTTAGCATCTTTGCTAATTCCATCATTGCCATGTAAAGAAATGGGTGATAGTTGCATATTTGTTTCATTAAACCAAGGAAATAGCGGTGCACAATCTGTTGGTTCAAGCCCCCCTCAAAAATCGCTTGCAGTCAGAGTATACATGTAGCCTAAATCTATAGCCTGGAAGATGTTCTTGGGCACTGCAAGCTGAGGAACCAAAGGAGTCATCCGACCCTGGCTTACACGTAAAATTTCCGTAAAACAGACAAAAGACAAAATGGAATGAAATAAAAAGCATAGATAATTATTGAACAACCACAAAGACACATAACTTACTATGTGGAATATGAGAGTGGGATGAGATTCAAATTGGTCACAAAAATACTTAAAACAATAAAAAAGAGTCACAGAAGAGCTAGAAACAGATGCAAAACATCTCCAAGAAGCACAAAAGGGAAAAAAAACAACTGACAAACCTGAATGATTTGTAGCTGTCTTTCATTCCTCTCAGCTTTGGGGTCTGCTTCTTTGTAAGAGGGGTAGGGGGCTTTTTACATTCCTTTGCTTTGGGGCCCGTTGTTACATAATCTATCCAAGCTGGTTTACCTTACCACGCGGAAAGTTATGAATTTGTTTGGCTTTTGACATCGTCCATCAGTTTTAAATGGAAACAAAAGAGGAGAACGTGTTTTTTACGGGAAGATTTTCAGATGATCACACTTTTGAAGAGGTCAGTAAAGTTGTAAAAGAGCTGACTCAGATGATTTAACACCAGCATTGCTGCACTTAAAGTTTTTTCTTGGTTGTAACCTTACAGGAAAACAAACACTGACTGGATTTGTAGTTTTTATTTGGTGAAAATGATTAAACATTTTTAAAATTCTTTTCAGGCTTTATTACACACAAATCTGTGGAAAGTTCCAGCTGAGGTCCATCTGAGAGTTTAAAAGAACAGATGTGTGATGGCCATAAAAATGTCAGTTAAAGGGAGGATAATAAAGCTTTTAGTTGGAAGCAAAAAGGGCAAAAATGCAGGTCAGTGCAGGTTAATGTGAAGGTTCCTGCTGCAGTTCTAAACAGAGACAAGGTCAAGAGCTGGTTACTTAAGTTTATACTTTTTACTCTTCAAATCTGTAAAGATGAGATACAGCCCATTCACTGTGATTCTCCTCTAAAACTGCAAAATGAACATTTTAAATCTGTGCTGTCCTTTGTGCTGCCAGCAGGTATCATCAACCATTTGATCAATCAGGCTGCAGGCACTGTCGGGAGGATAAATCGCCGTGGTAACAGAGTCAACCATGCCGGACAGTAGAAAGGAAAGACTGACTCATCATGCTCAATAAAACAAAGAGCAAACAACAAGTGCGTCAGGGACGGATGTGCAGCAGCTATAAATGTCAAAAGCATCATTTCCCAGGGAGAGGCAGTCAGATCACAACAGAGCTCTCCAAGCGGGATGTTATGACAGAGAATATGTTACAGCCGGATGACCTCATCATCTGTTTCCACACATGAACAAAAGAGTTTACTTTAATTTATTATTATTATCATTTAAATATCTTTTTTATGTATTTCCAAGCAGTTCCACAAACAAATGTTTAGGAGGTGACCAAAATATTCATGTAGCTGTTGTGGAGCTTTCATTTACATCACTCCATCTTCTGAGGAAGATGGAGTTTGTCCAGTCATGAGAGTCAGTATTTGGTATGAGAACCTTTATTCTTCAACAGTGCTTGAACGGTCTTAGACAATCTTATCTATTTAAGTAATATTCAGAAATAGTTTTCCTGGTTTCTTGAAGGACAATTGAAAGTTTTTCTTCGGATGTTGGCTTTTGTTTTGTTCTCTGTCAAGATGATCCCGTACTTCTTCAATGATGTTGAGGTCCAGGCTCTGGGGATTCTTCACTTCATAAGACCTATTGCTACTGATTATATGTCCAGGTCTTGTGTCATTTGGCATACCTCAGCCTTTTCTTCCTGTTTTCCTTCCTTAAGAATGACTTCTTGACCACCACCTTTTCATGGAGCCCATTTCTGATGGATCAAGACGCATCTCTCAGGTCTTGTGTCTGTTTTTATTTCCCTCCTTTGTAAGAATATCACTATCAAATATGGTTTATCTGCTATAGATTAGGCTTACTGCCACTTCCATTGTCCTCAACTTCTCCAATTTCTTCACATTTTTTAAGGACATGCTGCACACCATGCTGAAATATTCCAGTTTATAGTTGATAGCTCTTTAGGAATAATCTAGTTTTTGCAAAAATACTATTATATTTCTGTCTAATTATGTATCTTTTTCATTTTTCATAGATGCAACTAAAAAAATGGGAATGAATTTTGTGTCTTTGTGGCAAGCTGCTAGTAACAAAGTTCCCAAAAATAGAATTTAAGATTCTTTTTTCAATTTACAGACACAACGTCGCTGGAGTTGTACAAAGACTGAACTGAAATGAGTGAAAGGCAGGCAATAGTCTAAAGAAAAACTCTGAAAGACCTTCAGAAAGTCTGGAAAACTATCGTTCAAGGCCAGTTTAAAAGATTACAAGAAAGTCTGGCTGCTTGAGAGGAAAATATAAAGAAATGAGGCCTGGATCAAACACTTTTGCATGTTACTATAGGTGGAAAGTTTAGAAGCAGGAAAAAATGTGTACAGTAATCTTTGCATCAGTTTGATACATGCAGCAGAACCTTTCAAAATAATATTGTTTACTTCAGAAAGGTGCCAGTTTCATATATTTTTCATATATGGTTTTCAAAGAATTACATAAAAAAAAGCTGAAGATTTTTGACAAATTAAAATAGCCGAATTGTTGATCCTATACATACAGTATTTGTTGATGATTTAATCATATCACTTTCCTTACAGCAGCCCATGGTCAAACTTCAGTTTCTATATCTAAGAAATCTTCACTTGCAGTGATGCGTAATGTGATAAGATTCTGTCTTTTTAAAAAACGATGACAGTGTCAGTCAGTGGGAGGTTGGTGCCAGTTGGTGTAAAATAATACGAAATAGTTGATTCATGCTGGGGAAACTAAAATGAGTGGTAATATATCAAAAGCAATAGACAAAGCATAAACAATTTCCTATTTCCAGAAGTTGTTAGATATTCTATCCAAGGAAACATATGTCAAAGCATTTTCTCTGTGTTGTGTGTTTCCCTGCTCGGTGTGTGATTTACTGTTTGTTAGCTTTCACTGGTGCTTCAAACAGGCTGTTTGTTGTGTTGGTGAAAGAGGGAAAGTACTTCACTTAACTTAAAGTCTAAAACTAAAGAAAACCACTCTACATTTGTTCTGTGCACCAATTTATTTTCTTCCACCAACTTTCCTCCATTGTTTTATCTGAAATTGTTTTCTTTATTTAATTCTAAGCTTCTTGTGTTGAAAACAATTTTGCTTATGTATAGATGTGTATTCTGTATTCGTTTTTAAAAACCTATTTCATTTTATTCTAAGTTGGTGAGGTGAGGAAGTTTTTATGTCTCTCTCCTCACCTTGTTTAATAGGAATATAAATAATGGCTGTTTGTCTTACTGCCTGTTGCTGCCTGATAGAAAATATGCCAACAAAAACAATTATCTTTCAGAGGAAATCACTCAGACCTGCTGTTTCTCTGTTGGTTTTGGTAGATAGAGGGAGCTACACTCCTGTAGTTAACCTTCCTCTGATTGGGGGAGTGTGAGAGTGACAGTTTGATGGTGATGATTTCAGAACAGCGCCTTCTTTCTAAATACCCCAGTCACACTGTTTCCACTCATCGCTGAGCTTTATTGAGCAACAAGCAGCTCTATCAGTAAAAAAAAAACTTTTCCTTTAACATAATTAATTCCACACTGTATTGGTTTTTAGATGCATCATTTAATCCCACTGACCTTCCTCTTGTCAAGTCCGCTGCAAGACGGAAAGATACCGGAGATCATTCCTGCCAGCAGCCATCACCCTCCGGAACAAGGCCCTATCTTCATCTTCAATTTAATTGTTTGTTTAATCATTATTATTATCATTTGAAAAAAAAAAAACCCTCTGCTACAACAATAATTTCCCTCAAAAGGGATAAATAAAGTATTTTTCTTTCTTTCTTTCTTCTTAAAATTTTAATGAGAGGAGATTGAATGGTCAGCCCCAACCACTACTGTTTCTACAAGTATTGGCTTTATTTGATTTGAGGACAGTTCAAATTAAAGCTTCGTGCACCGAATAGCCATCTGCTCTAACCTTGTTTCATCAACCATAAACATGCCGGCTCCATCAGAGAAAGAGAGAGCAGGGGGGGCGGACGTCCTGGCCAAATATTTGCTGCTCTTCGATCCCATTTGGTTTAGTGTGTTCTCTGTTTGCATTTCAATGACCCACGGTCAGTGTCAGAACGATGGCACGTGTGTCCCTGACGAGCTGTCCCCTGATAAGACGTCAGCAGAGGAGAAAGGCGCAGGGGCCTTGTGGGATAGGAGCAGGGTGAAGGATGGAGTAAACACAGACAGGCTGCTGGTTCACACACATGTAAGGCTGGGGCTCTGGTATCAGTGTTCTCACACACACATCACAGACCCAGCTGCACCGCCAACCAGCTCCCTGGTAGCCGCTGATAGTCTTATTTCCTTTTGTCTCGTGTTTTTTTTTTTATACCTCTAACGGCTTGTAAAATAGCCTCACTGAGGTGTCAGGAAAACGCATTGGGGAGCAATTGTTATTCATTGCTTTATTATCTAAATGGCACTTGTCGATTAAGTAACACCTCCCACTGCGCATCTCCTCAGTCAAGCATACTGTAGTGCCTTTAATCCCCAAGCCTCCTAATTACTGCTCATGCAAATCACAGATCAGGGCTCACCAAATATTTTGTGAAAGAGAAAAAGAGTGTGAGAGGATAAGGGAATGCAGGAGTGCGTCTGTGCATGCACGGGTGTGTGTGTGGCACTTTTTTGAATTGCTGCATATATGGAATTAGCTGAGGAGGATGGGATTGTGTGGATTAGGTAGAGAGATTTTACCAAACGCGGACTGCCTATGTGTAATTCATTTTGGCGTCCTTGAAATTGCTACTGTGAGAAACTCAGCAGCTGCAGCAGCAGCAGCACTGAGTCCTCAAATAGGCAGAATCTGACCCCCCCCCCCCCACTCCACACCCCCATCACCACTCCCACCACTCTGAAGCATGATTGCCTAAAAGCTGCTGTGGGTGTGAATGCAGTGGTTGTGGGGTTTTTTTGTGAAAATTTTACAGCTCCTAAAAATATTCGAGTCTTTGTGGAGAATGGATGACATATCTGACAGTCTGATGCTGCTGAGTGTGCGTCTCTAATCCTCTAAAAGTGTATTTAAGTGTTGGTTTGCCCAAGTCACAAAGACCTCCCTGTATTTTCTCCTGTGAAGTATCATAACATGGAGCCAGTTTTGTTTTCATCTGCAAAAGTTCCGATATTTGTGACTGAGACTGCCACCTCAAGTTGAGTAATTTCTTCATGGTTCATCAAGAAAAAGCCTCAGGAGCACTGTGGTGGCCTCAGGATGATTAGCCATGAACCATAAGGTAAACATTTAGCATCTGGCCAGGGACCTGTGTTGAATATCCTGACCTACTGTCGCTGTGCTACAAAAGCATAAACATGCAGCGGACAGCTTTCATCTGGAACTATTTTCTGCCAGTGAAGTAGCTTAAATAAGGACCCTTATTATTCCAAGTAACTCTAACACTATTACTGGGAAGATGCTAAGATCTTTTGATGTGATTTTCTTGGGAAGTGAGCACCACAAAATGCAAATCAAATTTGCTACTATTGTCTAAGTGGCGGCAGAAGTGTAATAAGTTAAGCTTATACTGTATAACCCTGTTCTTCAAAAAGCTGATATGCTGAGTAGAATAGGCCAGAAACGAGTTGATTTGAAAATAGTTCAAAATAGTTTAACTAAAAGTAGCACAAATACTGCATCAAAAGTTGAAAGTGATAAATATATACTAATTTTGAATTTGATGCAAACATTAAACCCGCAGGAGGGACTATGTCTCTCGGTTGGCCTGGGAACACATTGGGATTCCCTGGATGAGCTGGAAGAAGTGGTCGGGAAGTATGGGCTTCTCTGCTTAAGCTGCAGCCCCCGTGACCTGACCTTAAATAAGTAAAAAATGGATGGATGGAAGTTTCAAAAGAAGTTTGCACATGGGCAACAATAGACTGGAAATATTGTGTAAAGCTAAAAGGAAAATAATGTGTTGAACATCACACAAGTAATAAGTTAACATGCCAACAGGATAGTAACATGATTGAGTTTAAAAAGAGCATCTCAGAGAGGATTGATCTCAAAAATAGATATGTGAAAAGGATGATCTGAAAGGAAAATGACAACAAGTGAAATCTGAAAAGAGCGGAGAAGAGACTGATTTGTTGGAAAAGAGGAAGACAGGAAGACCATTCAACCAGAGAGGTGGCTTCATAAACAAGATTTGACAGAGTGTGGGAAAGCAATGAGTGGCGTGTTATCAGAGTAAAAACCCAAGGGGCAAGAAAGAAAAAGAACAAGATTGATCAGATCTTCCTTATGAACTTTCACCAAAGCTCCATAACAACAAAAAGTAATATTTGCAGCTGCTGGCATGTCTTGAACAACTACAGCGCAGTGTGTGAACTGTAACACAACATGTTTTTCTGAGAAAATTTTACTTGTATAAGTCCAACATTTTGCTACATTTGGAGTTACATGAAGAACATTAACATAAAAGTATCCAATGACTGAATGGAAGCCATAACTTTAACAGACTGATAAAGCATGTTGCATATCTTGAGTGTGAAAAGGGCTGTAGAGTCGCTCCCTATGGATCTCTGTAAAAAAAAAAAACGAAATCTCCTATTTTTTGTCATGTTTAAAGTCAGTATACTTTCCTTTAATTCATATTTACTTCTTATTTTTGCTTGTTTATTCTCACTGATTTTAATTCTTTTTTATTTCCTACACTCGTCCTTTTGGTTACATCTACGTTTTGTCTTCCTTGTCTGGTTTCATTTCTTTATGGAAAGCACTTTGTGGCATTTGTAATCGAACTGTCTGGTTGTCTCACCCTTTATAAAGCTTTGTACAGCTCAACTGTTACCAAAACCAAATATCATACATAGGGTGTTAAAACAAGGTTACATTTGTTAATATAACCTTAATTATATGCATTTGTCTACACTAACTGTCATATGCTCAGTTTCTGCATGTTCACAGAAAGTGTTATATTGGTTGATACATATAAAGCTCTTGCAATCACTTACAGCTTTTTAAAAATAGCATTTAACAATGACTATTACATGTTAAGATAATTAATTACTGTTTGTGGATAAATATGTTTTTTATGCAAATTACTAAACTGTGTTTCTTAGTTTGACAGTTCGAGTCTGTTTTAAGGGAGGACCTCAGTGCCAAAATATTTTCTAGGGCATGCGGGCATATGGGGTTTTCAGGTCACACATTTATGTCCGGTAATTCACTGATCGCTCACTTCTTGTCTAAGTAGGGTGCTCTGATTCAGGCTGCATGAAATTGAGAAAGATGTTGTTGATAACAAATGACAGTCACAGCTTTCTGTCCACTCAAACATGATACTCCAAGACTTCCTGATCTAATTATGTGTGAAGTAGCATTTCTATATCCATTTAAACTAAATAAGGAACATTCACTGGACTTGTGGAGTCTCAATAGAAACAACGATGACAGAGAGGCAGCTGGTCTGTCCACACACTCTTTCTGACGTTGCTCTCTCACACGCTGAAATACCACAACTGGTTCAAAGCTTGTAATTTTACCACAGTGGAGTTTAGGCATCTCCCATCTCATATGGCTCCTGTTGAGTATAGTTATGGAGAAGCAGTATAGAATCATGTGCATCCACAAATGACAGCTCAGACTCAAAAGAGAGACAGTTCACAGAGTTCAACTCTACACAGACAGAAATTAATTCACTGTTCCTCCTTTTACTATCAAATGATCAGATCTAGCTGCAGGGAAAGGTCAGCAAAGAAGGAAGATTTGATGATTCAACACGTAGTAAATGATTCCGTCCATGCTGATGACTTCAGGGGAATAACGCCCTTGACCGCATGAAGAAGCTTTTATTATTCAAACTGAATAAATCAATTATTGTCTTTGTGCATAGTCACAGCCGCGAGATGAAATGTCTTTTTTATATGCCCCCACGTTCATAAATAGGCTGATTAGGACGGCTGTGGGTGTGAGCATCATGTGCTCTAGTGTGACGGACAGTGAATGGATGGCTGTGTTGGCTCACAGAGGAGGAGACTTGGGGATGAAGTGTACATGAAGGGCTTTCTGTATCTCTGCCGTGTACACAAGTATGCATTTCATTTCTAACTTTGGACAGGAATAGCTCCATGCCTCAGGGTTTTAGGCTTGAGGCCACTTCAGCTGAGCCCTGACCTGCGCTCTCCGAAGCCATGACCACCCCACCCCCCTTCCTGTGATTACCAGACTTTCTCCAAAGATTTTGTAAGAAATGACATTGCACATTTGTTGTTGGACCATCAGCACAAAGATAATGGAAAATTATTTAAGAGGAAATATTTGGATTCAAAACCACAAAGATGGAAAACGACCACACGACCTATGAATGCAGGCTCATGAAGAAATGTGAAGTAAGTCCATGTAGACAAACAAAAAAACAGCTGGTAGCGTCCATGGAATAATTATAGATACAAACACCCACAAAAAGATACAAATGACTACAAATAGCAAAAAACAAACAAAAGAAAAATAAATTAATAGCAGGTACAACTGAAAAATACACAAAGCTACAGCATAGGGATGCAACATGAAGCAGATGGAAAACAACTAAGAAACAATACACAACTTTCAATAGAAAACATAGAAACATTTATGCAAGAATTTACATATAAACACACAAAATCCACAATCCTGCAGGTTTTCAATGTTTTCTTGCTCCAACACACCTGATTCAAATAAGTTAGTCATTGTGCAGAACTTCATAGGCTTTTGGATTCATTTGAGTTCGGTGTGATGAAGCAGGGAGAAATTGAAAACCTGCAGGCCACGGTCCTCAAGGAGCAACTTTGGACACCCCTATATGAACAGTGTAGTTTCCCCTTGGAGGCTGCAGAGCACAAACTAGTTAAAATGTTGGAAGCTGTAACCGAATCTTTCAAAAGAATATTTCAATGTTTTCAGATAGAACATAACAAAATAAAACAGCATATTGATGCTATTTCACCGTCTCTCTCAGCTAATTCGTTTTTTCGAACACAAATCATTATTCAAATTTGATCAAATAAACATGACTGATGAGAAAGAGTGATGCTGTCACTGTAAAACTGTCCCAACAGGGAAGCATGGTGGTGGTAGTGTCATGCTGCTCCACCACTTTCCTACTAAAAATAGGGGGCATCATAAACAGGGACAATTATATCTGGAAAGTTAAAAAAAGATTAATCTTCCAAGTCGAAAACAAACCAGAGCATGCTCCCAAAGTTGTTGCAAAATGGCTTAAGGACAACAAAGTTGGGGGATTTGAGTGGCCATCTCAAACATTTGACCTTAGTTCGAGCATAGCAGAGATGCAGATTGGTCCACACCCAAGCTTCCGGCACTTCGAAGCATTCTGCTTTAACATATCATTTGCTGGGTCATAAATCTGTCCAAGCCCCCAGCAGGAAGCTGGTTGAACCTTTTACAAGAGAAGGCCTCCCCACCCTGTCTTTCCTCCCATTCCTGCCATGTGACAGAGACCCACAGCTGCTCCATGGATGTCCTCATCCCTCACTGTCAAATCATGGCAACCACCCAAATCCTGTTCAGTAGTAGCTGCTTACTAGAATACCTATAGTGCTGCCAAGGACTCTGGAAAAAGACACTGTATGTTCCATAGATGTTTGTCACTATTCCATCCTCTGCTATGACTGTGTATACTTTTCTCACAGGGGAAGTTTTATCCACCTTCCCATTCTATGATCTTTTCCTTATGTGACTATAAACAAAGCTAACTCAACAAACCTGAATTGAATTTCCACCTGTTTCCTTCTCTAATAAGATCAGAAGGAACAGAGGAATCTCAGTGCAAAGATCCCTTATTTATGGTCTCTAATCTGGACTATTAATCATTAGGCTCATTCATTTGCAGGGTGCTCTGACAGCTCCTTGATATGGGAGGCACCCAGTCAGGTTTACTCAAAGTGTCCAACAAAGACAAACTTCAGCAGGCTTTGAATACTGCAGGTGTTGAAAGCTTACCTGAAGAATGGTTGTCACCTCAGGTTAGGTAAAACGTGGCAGCTCTTGCAAAACACATGTTGCAAAACAGACAACGTTAAGTTTAACCAGGAGAGCAGCTTCCTCAGAATCCCAAATGATCTCATGTCACGTTTTGTTGACGATTATTCTTTTGTTTATGTCTGCATTTGTTTTACACTTTCAATGCCCCCGAAATGTACAGTCACCCAAGTGTTTGTTTGTTTGTTTCCTCTGCATGTATGTGTGAGTGCATGATGCAGGGCACAAAGGGCAGAAAAAAGGGGACGACTGGCGGCTTCACGTGTAACGCACCATGTGACGTACCTGTTATTGACACTGAAGATTCAGCAGGGCTCCTGTGGGACCCTTGAACCTCACAGACAGTCCCTGGGAGCAGCACTGGAGGGCTAAAGAGTTCAGCACAGTTAATGTTCAACCCTTTTGATCTCTGCCGAGAAGTCGCATTCCCTGAATTCCTCACCAGCGTTTTCAGCGGTAGGGAGACTATGAATGGCTCTACAGAAGATAGTTAACACTCCCATGTCTTCTCTCTCACTGAGGAAAGGAAGAATAAAGCAGAGCTTGCAGGCATTCATTCTCAGCACACTTTTTTTTTATTATTATTGAATTAAATTACAAATTACGTCATCAGCAGAAGTAAAAAAAAAAACTGCTTTCTGTTAACAGTGGTAAACAAAAGATCAAGTAAACTTTGATCAATGTCATGAAATTGGGAAAACTTCCAAGGATCATGGAGAAATACGATGAGCTAATGTTTGCTCTGAGGTTTTTGTCCTTTCCGTTATTTTTCTTCAGCATGGTCATAGTGACCCACTGCTTTGTATTCTGGGTAAATTGAGCAATGGGTCAAGCACAGGCAAGCGATACAGGAGCGTTATCTAGAAAGATCAGAAACCCTTATCCAGCACTACGCAACTGTTTCCATGCTCGGACATTTACTACCTGCTGAGTGTTACAGCCTCAGACATCAAAGCCGCAAAGCCCTTTTAGTGACACTAAAGTGATCACACCACCGGGGGGAATGTGTTTAGCAATTTACTTGAAATGCGTGCCATGTGGATGGCAGATTTCATTCCAAGAGATAAAACTCAGCAGATGTCACTGCAGAGACAACCAATTTATGGGTCATATGAATAATACGATGCTCAGCACAATGATGTCTCTGGGCACTGTCGTAAAATGCTGATTGATTTTTGTGAGATTTTTTCTATTGTTTGAGCTGCTGGCTTTGGAGGTTTAGCGTGGGGGTGATTAACTAATGGAGGGACATAATCCCAGGTAAGTCAGATGCTGGGTCCCAAAACACGATAGACAGCCTTCACTAACCTCCACTGAAAGACTGATCGTACTCCGCAGGCCTCAGTCATCTGACAGACGTCATGTTTGTGTCCGTCTGTGTTTAGAGTTAGAAGACTGAACTGGAAAACACTCCGAGAACAGGATTTAGGGAAAATGCTTACAGGACAAGATGAGCCAGTGAGAGTAACTTTCAGACTAATGAGAGCTGCACTTTTTCCTTTGTTTCTTCCAGTATCTTATCAAAGCTTCATTTCTATTGAATCTAATAACTTAATAATGATCAGACTGTTGACTGTTGGTCAGTTTGGGCTTCTATGAAACATCCTTTCTCTCTAGCTTTGTGTTACCATTGACATTTTCCCATTTGGAACAAAGACACAACGTTTGCTCTCGAAGCCCAATGAAGAAAGTGTCAAGTTAGGTGTTGTCCAATAAACCAGGTTTTCTTAATTTTTATGGTGGATTAAGAATATGAACTTGGATTTCTGTTGCCTGACTCCATTTTGTTCTCTTCTCCTTATTTTTAACTTTGAAAAAAAAAAAACTAACCCTACAACTTCTTTCAGAATCTATTGATACAGCTGATTGTACAGCAGCTCTGGCCTTTTTTAAAGATGTGTTTTATGTGTTTTCGAGCCAGTCTGACCGTCCACAAGTCATTAGTATTACAGTTATAGTTTGTTTAATATTTTTCCTAAGAACAAATAAAAGATCTTGCATTTTCCTTGGTTTATTTTTAGGTAGAAATCAAATATTCTAAAACATAATATATGATTGAAAACAGTGGAATCACCAGGCAAAATTGAATTAAAAGTGTAAACCAAACACTAAGGAATGGACTGTCAGTAAAGCCCAGAGGTTTAATTAAGCATTTGCAGTACACAGCAGAGAAATTATGACATGATTATGATTTTGAGTCATCTACCACCCGCTGACTGGCCGCTATGCAACCTCAGAGTCTGCATTGCAGTGTTTAGCAACATTAGCCAGTTCAACACATGACTCGTGACATAATTAGCCTACGTCCAAAAGAAACATCAGAACCAGCTTTATGTGGCAGAACGACAGAGGAAGAAAATGCCCATATTTGAAAATAAAGCTGCCCGTCAAGTATTAATCAGTTTGGTGAGTGGTAGTGTAAGCTGTCAGGCTAATACTCTAAACTCTATTGTGCAGTGAATACGTACTTTTGTACGTTTGAATTAGTTGCACAAAGTTCAAAAACTAAACAGAAGAAAGTGATGACGTGGAGTTAAGTGGCATCCTCCCAAAACTAGTTGCTATGATCATACTTTTGAAGATGTGGTAGAGAAAAGGAGCAGTTTGAGATCTATAAACATCTATAAACACCTCAGAAAATTGGGGGAAAAGGACATAATATATAAATAAAACTTAATGGATATATTCCCTTATGTCATGCCTCTATTCCCCACTGGTGAATATGAAATATTCCTGCTGTTGTTGTTGAAATAAGAAGTCCTCCTTTCATATAATCACTACACTCATCCAAAAGTCTTTCCAAGAGTAAGCATCATTTTGTCTTTGTTTTATGAGGCTCCTCTCATTTTAATCTAACCACCAATAGTCCTTTGTTTTATGCCTGCATTTAAATTCATCAAAATGTTTCACACCAAATAATCTCTCCATTTGAACTTTGTTGTGTTCGAACAAATAAACATTAATGGTGCAGACAGAATATTTCACAAATTCAACCACAACACTTAATACAATGTAAAACGGAATCAGATGTAAAAGTCTGCAAAATTATTCATACCCCTCCATTAAAGAAGAAAAAACAAACAGTTGTCACTGAAATTAGCTGCAGAAGTAATAATAAATAAAGATTTTATGTAAATAATGACATTGTTTTGAAATTTTGGTTCAATAGAATTTTTTTTTAAAAACAAGCAAAAATATGAGAAGCAAGGGGAGCAATCATCAGGTGAGTGTTTTTTTAAATTGTTAGTTGTGTGTTTTTATGTAAAGCACTTTTGTATGAAAAGTGCTTTATGAATAAAATTAGATTTGATCGAAATAGAATAGAAAATAATTATTTCCTGATTATTTTCTTTTCATTAGTCTTTCTAATCTCTTTGGGGATGCAACAGCTCTAATGCAACTGTTTGAAGAGATACGAGCAAAGAATCCACTTGAAGAAGTGGTTTGTTTTTGTTCTGTTGTTGTTTTTTTAAATGCAGATTTGATTTCTGAGCAAAGACCTCACAAAAGTAAATATGTGGTCTATCTTTTTCTTTTCCTTCTGTCCTGCTAATTATCTTGTGACCCCTTCCACTCATATGACTTTATGGGGGAAGTATGACAGGGCTGGAAGGATTTTTGTCTGTTTCAGGGGGGTAAAATGATGGGAAACCACCCCCAGAAATACCCCATTGGAGGGAAAGCCTCACAGCTTTCAGGGTCAAAGCTGACTTCAGCTGCCTCCTGATCCGATCCTATGACATAATCAAACATGACAAAAATGGACATTATTGAGACCCAAACGAGAGCACTGCTGTGTCAAACTGTTTTGCTGCACTTTTGCTCTGACTATGTGGGCTGTTAGGTCCCGTAGACAATTCATCAGTTTTTCTTCTGCTCAAACTGCCATCTGAGCATGTGCAGAGGACCCCATCATCACAGGCCTGAGGGGAAAACATTTCCAACCTGTGGACTGATTGCCAGATCAGGATGTGCAGCAGCATTCAGGCTGACAGGGGAGGGTGTGAAGAGGTTGGAGAGGAGTTCACAGTGAGCTAAGGTCCCTGAGGCTGTGCAGTGACATCAGGTGATTGGTGATATAATCCTCTTACTGTACACATTACATGCTGTAATGATTTGGCTAAACTTTGGACAGACCTCTCTGGTTTCAGCTGGCCTGCAAAGCCTCAACAGAGAAGACAGACAGAAACAAGCAGCTTTGAATTTACACATCACACAGGCTGAGACACAGTTCTCAGCTTTGTTTTTTATTAATGGGTGGTAGCAGCTGGGTGCTTTATGATTCCCCCTCACAGGTGTGAGCTGTGTCGCTGTTGAGCTACGCTTGATAACACACAGCTCATCCTACATCTATATACTTTTAAAGCTGCAGTTTAAACTAGCATCATTGTACAGGTTATTCAAAAACACTTAAATTTTTCTCGAAATGGCCCTCGGAGGAATTATAAGTATCTTTTTCTTGCAGCTGCTGTGCAATGATGCTTTGACAGCATATTAGAGTTTTATGAATGCCTGAGAAGTGTATCAGTGCTGCATGTATACTCAGCTTCATGTCCTGGTTTATTTTCTTCTCTTCCCATTCTCTGGCTCTGGTCTTGTACACCTGAAAGTTAGTAAGTTTTTCTACTTCGAGGATTAGATTGATTAATGCCGTCAGTGACATGAGCAGAATATCATCAATGTCTCCAACTATTGCTGTCAGTTATCAAATGTTTCCAGATGTTTTGACCAAGTCAAGATTAACAAATACTAAAACAGTATTTACTTTTTTTTTATCTACCTTTGAAATAAAATAAAACAGCATTTTAGAACCTTGAGAATTACTGTCCCATTTTTAGCATCGAAATGATGAGAGAAATTCTTTTTATTTTTTTCTCACAACTGGTCATCAATGTCATCACAGGCAACATCTGCAACACAATTTAAGGAAAAAACACGTTAATGTGGAAATGCTTGTTCTTGTTGTTTTACCAGGTCAACAAAATAACTTTGGGTACCGTACCGTACCTTACCGTACCGTCCTCTTCCGCTTATCCGGGGTCGGGTCGCGGGGGCAGCAGCTTGAGCAGGGACGCCCAGACTTCCC
>JAOXYM010000019.1:8673804-8695504 GCA_028567055.1 Leptatherina wallacei
GCTGGGATAGGCTCCAGCCCACCCGCAACCCTGCATGGATTAAGCGGTACAGAAAATGGATGGATGGATGGATATTGGAGGAGTAGGGAAGAGGCAGAAAGCTTAATTAGACCACCCTGATAGGGGGTTGTATTTGATAGGTTGCCTATAGAGTGTGAGGAAGATCACGTGAGAAGCAGCAGAGCAGCTCTATTTGGTTCACAGCTCACAGGTGTTGCTCCATTTGTGTGCAGTGATGAACTGTGGTCACTGACATTGGCTTCCAAAAAATTTCCACCATCTGTGTTTTTAGTGCTGTACAAGTATCACTGTTGCTGAAAAAAGATGTGGATTTAATTGCACTGCAACAATGACCACAGCCGTAATTGACTTAAGAAAAATTTCATCTTTTAACTGAGAACACTGTTGCTACTGTCACTGCTATGTATCAGATGAAAAACTGCAGCATTGGTACAAAACTCTAAGTTCTCACAGAGTGACAGATTTCACACAAAAACGCTGTTTTTTCTTGAATATTTCGGTCAGAATCGGCTTAATAAGCATGCAGCATTGGGTTACACTAACGGCAGTGGATGACATCAGATTAAAACACTGATTTAAAATTAGAAGGAGAAAAGAAACATCAGCTGAAGCTCAAACCCTACGGTTTCCTCTGATCAGGTGACTAGAAAAGCAAATTAACCTGCTTTAGGGGTGAACGTAAAGTGATTGCAACAGATAGATTTGTCTTGAGTAGGAAATCATACATAAATGTAATCTGATCTTACCTTACAAGAGTACTACTATATAATTTTATGGAAACTAAATCAGTGGCCCGTTTGTGTGGAGTTTGCATATTCTCCCCATGTATGCGTGGGTTCTCTCCAGGTACTCCAGCTTCCTTCCACCGTCCAAAGACATACATTAGGTTAATTGGTCACTCTAAATTCTCCCTCGGAGTGAGTGTGAGCGTGAATGGTTGTTTGTCTCTGGGCCCTGCAATAGACTGGCATCCTGTCCAAGGTGTACCCTGCCTCTCACTTGCTGGGATAGGTTCCAGCTTCCCTGTGACCCTGAAGTGGAATAAGCAACATAGAAAATGAATGAATAGAAGATATAAAGCTGCTTTATCCATTTTACATAAAGATGCAAAAAGATGGATCTGTGATGCTCTAGCATGTTTATATGCATTTAAAAAAAATCACATTTGGTCTGACTAAAGCAAGAACCAATTGTATTTTCAGTGTCATGTAATTGTGACACATTCAGTTACCACCAGATGAAAAACAGTGCATGAGTGAGAAGGTTCTAAAGTGCTTGGTCTTCTTTTATCACAAATGGTTACGTGTAAGTAACCATTAAGGCTCCATAACCAAGACTTTATATGATATATGGAAACAGCTTTATGTTTTCACAGAATATTTTTTTAACTGTTGTTTTGAAGTAGGGAGTCCAGGATGTAGGTGTCTCTTGGTCTTTTGAAGCCACAAAAGACATGTAAGGGATGGATCTGAAGAAGACCCAGAACAAGTAATGTTTGTCTTTAGCAAAGTGAAACCAAACAACATTTTAATGCAGAAAAGTTGGAGTTGCGGCATGTCACCTATAGCCCTGCAATGTGAGTTGACAAATGGATGTTATCATCTCAAATTTCACTTGCTAAATATTTTTTATATAATAATGCTGAGTTTGGATTAGCAGTCAGAATGAATGTGAGAAAATGTCAAATCAAAACGCTATTATACTCTAAGAATGATGTAGAAATCATAGACTCAACCTGCAATGATTAAAACCACTGAAGAGTGAAATACTTAGGCTGTTTACTTCTTTAAATGCCAGATTAGGAGCTTTAAATTACACTGTTACCAGGTCATATTTATGTTGCCCAACCGACTCAAATGTACAAATAAAGCCCACAAAGCTAAACACTTCGGTACTCGTCTCTGAAGTCAGTCCTCCACGAGTAAACTTCAAAAGGCTTGCTCATTAATTATTCTTATTTTGGGAGGTAGTCTGCTTCATATTTGCAATTCTGATGACCAGTGCTTCAACTGCAGGCGAGGACAGGAGCTGGAAGATGGCACCAGGGAATTTGGGAAAATGCTGACAACCTCCCGAAGCACCACAGTCAAGAGGGAGTTTATAAAAAATCCCTACAAATATCCCCTTAATTATTCTCACACAAATTGGTCTACGTGTTTTAAAAATGCACGTTTCATGCATTGAATATATTTGGGATAATCCTTTATATTAACCTCTGACTCAGTGTGGCAGTGTTAATTAGCTCATGCAGAATGTATAAGAGCTGCAGTGAATGTATCTAACGAGTAACTTGTAACTGAAGCAAAAAGGAAACTACTGCTTTATTTTAGGTCTGTGCTTCGAAGAAAAAACAGGCTACATTCTGTGAAGACGAGACGGCTATATTCCTGGAAGTGTCAGTGGGGTGATAAACATAAAAGGACAGAGGTAAAGTAAAAGACACATGCACAACAAGGCCTCTGTTCAAGGTATGATATTTAAAGTTGCATAGTAAAGTGGTTTACCACATTAAAATGAGCATATGCAGGCTCACTTTCTTATGAAGAACCTATGATGCAACTTCCTATAAATCTTGTGAAATTCAAATGTTAAAACTAGCATATATCATCAAACTCTCAGCAGCACAAATAAGTTGCAGAGTTTAAGTGCCAAAATCTTTGAAATGTAATGAATAAATAAATAAAGTGAATGGAGGTTTATTATTTGTCTATTTTTGCATCAAGCTTTAGAGTTGGTGTCAGAAAGAAGCACAAATGTTAGTTTGCTTGACCCAACATTCGCACACCCTCAGCAACTGATCCATTCCCAGGGAGAGATTCAGAGCGGGAGGGAGAGGGCAAAGAGCAATGGTGACACCCACCAACACAAACCCAGCAGGTAAACAGACAGGCGGTATGTTAGACTATCCCTCACAACAAGCTACACTCCAAACAGAGAATTTCAGGACAGCAAAATTATCCACCGCCTGCAACCTGATCAGTCTGCCTCTCCCCTTTCTCATGGCCCTGTCTAACTTTGAGCATCTGTGTAAACGTTAAGGTAATTCACTTGTCAGCTCCCTGCTGTGAGTGTGGAAAGAGCTTAAGATGAGTAAACCACTTCCTTTCCTGATCAGCTGTGATTGCATGTAATAGTACTTATTTTCTATTTTAAAAAAAAGAAAAACAAATACAAACTTATATATAGGTTGTGGTATTTGTGTGGTGATACCAGGTGACAGGGAGTGTGAGCGGCTGTTTGTCTCTCTGTGTTGGCCCTGTGATTGACTGGAAAACTGTCTAGGGTGTACCCTGCCTCTCGCTTGGGCAGGCTCCAGCCTCCCCGTGACCCCGAAATTGAACTAAACGGCATATAAAATGAAGAAATGACCAGGTGACACATGAATGTATATTTCTATTAAGCACACAGCTGCATAATCTAAAAGACGAATCTTGAGTCTTCAGACATTTTTTCCCTCCAAGAGTTCAACACACATTGACTGAGGTTCATGGTTACAACTTATAGTAAGACAATACACTTTTCTTATCAGAGCTGGCTGCCTCACTGACCAAAGGGGGGGCCCCCAACACAGCATGATTTCCAAATGGCACCTTATAAAAACACCACTTATTTTCTCAACTAGAACATATGCATAAAGAGAGCAGCAACTTCCCCTAACCGTGACTCAGAGTGAAGATGCTGAACAAAATAGATTAAGATAAAACTGAATTTTTCAATACCTATATGTCTGTACAATTTTCCACACTCATCAACGGCATCTCTGTGCTTTCTCTGGAATAAAGAATAGCCTGTTCAGTTTTATGTGACAGTGTGAAGTTGCTTTATTAATGCTGAGGTGTGAAATTAATTTAATGCAGGCAGGTGACAACTTGTCAAATTTCTTGCAAACAGCATCATATAACTGTTGATGAACAAAAAGTTGTTTGTTTTTTTTTTAATAAAAGTGTGATTATGATGCAAAAAAGTACCAAAATGCAATTGAAAGAATGCACAGACATAAGACGAAAAAAGATTGGCATGATATACCTTTAAATATTGAATTAGTTACAAACTTTTCTGCCACACAAACACAGAGTGACTCCATAGCTGCTTTTATATAAAAAACTTGTGTTTAAATGTTTCACTGGTACACAGCTTAAACAAGCTAATGAATCATCTGTCATTGCAACATGATCTCATGACAGATTCTAAAAGATGTCTCTGTTGGTCCATGGAGATTTTCGTAACGATTTCATGATAAAGAATCAAAAATTGTGCAATATCTATGTCTTGCTTTTGCAATTCCCTATTGAAATACATCGCCCATCAGAAAACTGATGACGTTTCCACATTTACATTCATAGTTTGAATCTTGCGTTTCACAGTTGTCTTCGTAATCCCTTCACTTTTCAACTTCTATGATCATGTACTTGTCTGATTATCACTGTTGTGACTTTACCAACCAGCAAGTTTATTAAAACAGACTCAGGTCCATAAAAAAACACACACATAGGACAAGATAGTGTCTTATGTGTATAAGTGTGTACTTTTAAGTACACACTTATACACTTAAAAGTACTGTACTTAAAAGTACACACTTATGGTTGGACTTAATATACTCGGTTCCGATGTTCAAAATGCTCGGAGAGCATATCTGCCTTTGTTTTATAGAAGTCATCAGGGATCTGCTTCAGAATTTTATGGATTCTTCCTTTGGGCATATTCCAAACCTCCACCATATTTGGTCAAAATCAGCTATAGGTGGATTTTGCATAAACTTTCTAACAAGCAGACAAGCAAACAAATGGCTGCAATTACATACACCTGCCTTGGTTTTTGCATGGTAAGGGAACAAACCATAGACAGAACGATAACATAAAGAAAAACAAAATCAACAAGTTAGTACCTTTCGAGAGAAAAAAAAATGTACCCACTGGGGGGCTTGATAACATAAAAAGTTCTGGACATTCATTGAAGACAACAACAGAGGATTATCATAGCATCCCTTCCATGTTGAAGAAAAACCCTCCAGCCAATTTAAGAATGTTTTTCCAGTAGTAGGTTTTCCATAGAGATTACTTTATAAGAGGAAGTACAGGTGGTTCATCACAAGGTTCAAAATACCAATAAACCTCAAGAATAGAAAGGTCAGAGCACACTTTGTCAAGCGGCATTCTTTGGACAGATGAAGGAAGATCAACTCATGGAAAGACTCGCTACAACACAACCTGTAAAACACATGGAAGCCGTGTGATGGTATGGTTTGTTCATGATCTGATAGAAGACAGAAGCAGAAGGATGAATTCCGAAGTCCATAGCCAAATTCTGCAAAGCTGATTGGACGTCATATCACAGTGCAGATGGACTATGTATAAAACCACCTGGCAAAGCATCACACAGGAGGAAACCCATTCTGTGGTGATGTCTTCGGGTTACAAATTTCAAGCAGTCATTAACTGCAAAGTATCATTTATAAGCAATAGTCAAGGTTCCAGCAAAGTCTGACCCAAAACTGGCAATGCTGGTATTGGCTCATGTTTTGTTGGAGTGTTGTTTTTTATAATAATGTACTCCATAACAAATTATAAGGTTCTTTTAGTCATTTATAAATGTCTTCATGGTCTTGGCCTTCTTATTTATCAGATCTGCTTTTAAATTATGAGCCCTCGCGGACCCTGAGGTCTTCTGGTACCGGCCTTGTAATGGTTCCATTCCAGTATTATGGGCCTTTCTTATCTGTTCTTATTGTTTTTACCCTTATTTGATCTATTACTCTTTAACTCCAGTGTTTTCCTCATGGGGATCCTCCACACCGGTGGCTTTGCCTGCTCGATCTGCAGGGTTGCTGCCTCAGTGATCGGCCCTGCCTGGGGGGCTGGATGTTCTGCGCTGCAGCCCAACGGCTGCGGTGCGGACTCCGGCCTGCCCTGGTCCGGGTGGGGAGAGTGTACATGTGCTCTGTGTGTTTGTGTGTGTGTGTGAATACGCATTTATGATTTTGTGTGAAAGAGATAATGAGGTGTATGTTTTAAATTTCTGTTACATACCGTTGTATAAAGGTTTTAAATTCTTTAAAAAAAAAAAAGTTTTTACCATGTAAATCACCTTGTGTTGCTTCCGTATGAAAAGCGCTTTATAAATAAAATTTAATTGAATTAAATTGAATTAACACACTCAGACACTTCAGTTCCTACATTTTTGAGCAAACGTTAAAAAAAGAAGCAGAGTTAGCAAGGTCAGTGCCAATGCTATTGTGGCAACATCCACTGTAAACCTACCCAGCAAAGCCACTGTAAAGAAACAGTGGTGCATGAAAAACTATTAGCTGCAAGTTTACATGGATCACTTTCCGATCTAACATCCAATCAGAATAAAAATGCATCATGTAAACACCTCAGCTTATCCATTCGACTTTGATCGGAAATAATTTTCAATTTAATCAGCAGGAGTGGTTTAAACCTTTTCACAACCGGATCAGGAGGAAAAAATGACCATGTATACATTCATTCTGATATTTGCTGTGGGGGATGTTGTGTCAGTGCATGCTTAAACCACGATTAGGTGATGTAATGAATTTCAGGGAAGACTTAAAAAATGGCAGCAGTAAAACAGAACGGGACTCTGGCGGATACTATGTTTTGTTGGAAACTGAAAGAGTTAAGGTTTATTGAGCATCTCGATGATTAAAAGGTTAAAAAAAACCATCTTCCTAATCTTCGTCTTCCAAATGACACACATTGCGCATATCAAAAACGTTACAACTGTACTAAATCTTTTCATCATGTAAACACAATTGATCAGAAAACACTTTAGTCCATGTAAACATGTCAGCTGAAATCTCTGATCACATTCATTTCAATAGGATAGATGAAATTTTTGTCCATTTAAATGAAGCTATTGTTGCCAAAAAACCCAGGTTGTCAAATATGTACATAAACAATACAGTTGGAGTCAGTGAACATATTCACCTTGGATGGAGTTGTCCAAATTCAGGTCAATGTCAGAGCCCAAAACAGTTAATTATTAACTAACCCTAACCATGTTTTTATTATGTCTAGCCAACTGCATCTGACAGCAAAGTAGAGTAGTGAAAAGTCCTTGACCAATACTGTGTTGACAAAGCCTGATCTCAGTTCTTCAACATGACAGTCCACCTCCTCCTTATACTGTAGTATTTTTAAACATGTAACATTTGTGCACTATTTATCAAAAAGTGTGGTAATTCTACAGTTTTCTTTAGCCTTTTGCAGTAGAGCAATGTAGGAAATACACATTCTGGAATGAGATTGTTTTGGGTTTTGTTGGTGTTTGTAGATTAAAGCAAGCAGATGCTTGAATGATTATAATAGAAGTCAGGAATATAAACCCTAAAATCTAAATGCTGGGAGTTGGGGAGATGGAAGATTGCCGAGATGGTTGGGACACACAAAATAATCTGGATTAGAGAATGGAAAGGAGGCTTAGAAGAGAGAAGATCTGAAAGTTAGCGTGACAAATCAACAATAATACTTAACACAATGATGGCTTATGGCTGATCAGGTCAGTGCGTGAAAAGACTAGTGGATGAAGACAGTGACAGTGATGTAGAAATATACAGAGGTGGAAAGTAACGAATTACATTTACTCAAGTTACTGTAATTGAGTAGTTTTTGTGAGTAATTTGTAATTTTGTAAGTAGTTTTTGAAATAAGAAACTTTACTTTTACTCAAGCACATTTTACTTCATTACATTGGAAACCTCCCCCGTTACTGAGAAAAAAATGTAAATGCAGGGGGGGGGGGGAAGCCTGAACAATAACAATTTTACAATGACATAATTCAACACACCTCTAAGGTATGTTATTGTGCCAGAATTTGCATAATACTACTTTAAAACCTGTTTGTTTTTTTTGTTTTTTTTGGCAACTAAAGTTTAGATTCTCATATCTAGTCAGTCTGCAACCTGAAAATAATTACTGAGCTCTCTGTGGGTCTTTTTGCCTGTTATTGAAACATGATGAAATAATAGCGTCACTTGCATTAAACTGGTAATAGTGTTTGAGGATGAATTCCAATTACCATTCATTCATACTACCTCAGTCAAATGCAAACTAAGTGAAAAGCTCACAAGTTATGGTTGTGACATAGTTTATATTTCAATTTCCATGAACGAGCAGGGGGCACTAACTGAGCCTTTTGATGAAGCACGGCTTGAGTCTATGCAAAATGACAGCTCTGCATACTATGGCTTGTTCAGCTGTATAGAGTATAGTGGGGGCATTAACATCACTTTTAGTTGTATCATCATTATTTGTGACTTTGAGCCAGCTTCTTGATTAAAGACTGCTGTTTGACTCTAAGATGCAACTTTATAGCCTTTTACTGTGCCCTAAAAGACATAGTGTTATTTTAAGAAATCTATTTAACCCAAACAATGTGATGGCTTTAAATAAAATGAAAGAGCTTTGCTGGGCACAGAGACGGATGGAGCATGATTCCTGGAAAGTGCTTTACCATGTGTGGGCGGAAAGATCAGTTGGACGGGAGCAAGCAGAAGCCTGTGCTGGTGTTTGACTCCGGAGAGGGCATACTTTTGCACACACTCCTGCCAAGTTGCATACCTCTCACAAATGTCTGACTGTTACAGCGGGCCTGGGAATGTAGAGTTAACAGCTCACCTGCAACAAGTCTGGACACTTTTTAATCTACAGATTCTCTGCTTTGGGGAGTTGTGGGAAAAAAAATTACAACTCAAAAATGGAAAAAAGAAGATAGATTAGATAGCATGTAGTGAGGGCGGCAGAATTATTTTACCCGAAGGGAAGCTAATAAGATGCAGTCACATACAAAAATAAAACTACACGTGACACATGTGCACATGTGCGTAGTGGGCCAGATCCTTTGCATAAAGGGATTAAATGGCCGGTGATCTGAGTGGTAATTTTAATCGAAGATTTGCTGATCAAGACACGCTAAAGCTTAAATGGTCTTTCTATTTTTATCTCTACCCACCCTCACAGACCTTTAGTAGTAAAAAAATACTGAGCTATAATGTCACAGCATGATATATCACTGACATTGTTACAATTAAAATAAAGTCTGAAAGCTGATCTTTGTTGATGCATTTAACAAAAAATATTGGTGCACACTTAGATTTACTTAGTTGCACCAGATCAAAAGCAAAGAAAGTCCAGGTCCATTGCATTTTTCAATGCAGCTGTTAAAAGATTGGAATAAAAATTCATGTTGAAAAAAAATTGCATATGTCTAAACTTCATTTGTTAGTTATCATGCAAAAGACATGATAAAGTGAATGCAGTGGTTTGTTTTGCTGTGAATTTTGCAGTCGGGGTATCGTGTGCCACTGGGAGTTGTCATGGGTTCACGGAGGACAAATTTGTGAATGAAGCTCCCTCCATTTATGGTGCTGCGTGAGTTGTTAGGAAAAGAGGAACGTAACTTGAGACAAGGGTTTCCTCTCTTCAGTTTCAGCCGTCATTTATTCTTGTCAAATTATAATAAAACCACTGCAGCTTGAATACACTACAACACACTGTACCTCTATTTGCAGAAATAAGGAACTCATTTTAATACAGGAAAGAAATGTTTGAATGTGTAAATTCTATGTTCTTCAGTTCAAATGATGCCTTGCTGTCATAGCTTGTAATAACCCGTGTTTTATGTACACTGCCCATAACTTTTTTAGTTCCTGTTCTGTATGAGTCATTCAGTTAGTTTCTCTACTTAAAGAGAGATATGGAAACTTAGAAATGTAGATTTGTGAACAGTACTTTCACTACTCTCTCCTGTCTGCTGGTGGGATGCTGTTATAACTGTGATCATGACCGTTGTTCACCATTTCTGAGTAATTAAAAAACTAGGAGTGTATGCATCACCAGTGAGTGAGTCATGGTTTCAGGTACCTTCTCACTGTTCAACATCTGAAACTTTAGCTTTTATAATCACTTGAGTCAGAAGGCAAGTTGCAGTATGGTAAACTTAAACTTAACTCTGAAAAACCCAACAACTATTGAAGTACAACTTCTGAAGATACTTCCAGAATACCCAGGAAAAGAACAGAGGAAAATCTGTATATGTGCAGAGAAGAATTTAGCCAATTTCCTAAATTTCTCTAAGCAAATAAAAATGACACAGAGCACTCAAAGACGGCAGAGATGCAGCTATAATCTTATCATTCATTGCTTTGGAATTCATACCGAAAGTGAAAAGTCTACAGTCATGTGAAAAATGCCTCAGCCAGCTAAGTTGACAGTTTGATGATCTTGTGTTTTACCTTTTTATAAAATAAGCATTGAGATCACTTTAGGAAACAGGTTAATTATTAAAGTGATCTAATTTTCATGTTCAAGAAGCTTGTTTGAGATGATATGAGCTTTGCAACATGGTAGCCATCGTAAGGTGGTACACTGTGGTCATTAAAGGATGGATATGGTCAGCAACAATACTCAGGCTGTGGTGTTAAAACTATGTTCAGGGGCTCAAAGTGTGCCAAGAAAATGTCTCCCACACCATTACACCACCACCACCAGCATACGTTCATGTTGTTCACGTTAAATTCTGACCCTACCATCTGAATGTTGAGACTCATCAGACCAGGCAACGTTGTTCTAATCTTCTGTTGTTATATTTTGGAGAGTCTGTGCAAATGGCTGCCTCAGCTTCCTGTTCTTAGCTGACAGGAGTGGCCCCCGGTGTGGCACCCTGCTGCTGTAGCCCATCTGCTTCAAGGCTAGATATGTTGTGTGTTCAGAGATGGTAAACTGCATACCTTGGTTGTAACAAGTGTTTATTTGAGTTACTTTTGCCTTGCTATAATTTCCAACCAGTCTGCCCATTCTTCTCTGACCTCTGACACCTTAAATATGGTTGTGCATGAAAATCCCAGTAGATCAGCAGCATCATGAACATGCTCACCTGAGTCCAGCAACTTCTCTACAAGGCTACCTGACTTACACAGACTTAGCTGGACATTACACAGACTTTGGAAAAATGAGATGACAAGCAAAATCAGCGCAACTAATAAAGAGATTAATAATGTCCTGGAGTTGCCTGGATGATCTCTACAACATGTTCTGGCTAAAGTAAATGTGTGAAAAAAGTTTCAGAAAAGTGGTCTCATTTTAGATGATGATGGTAAATGTCAATTTCTATTATAAATTTCTGCTCATCATTTTTTGGAAAAAAGACTAAAGTCCACATTATGAATATTTAAATTTTCACTATTGAATTTTGAGAGTCCGCTAGCTCCTGTCTCTTTTAAGGCCCACTATGTAACTTATGCTATTTTCTCAGTGACGCGCCCAATCGACAGCTAATTCGGCATCCATCTTGGATACTGCCTGTAGTGTGAGCTCTCTCCAGACAGTAAAAAACAGTCTTTACTTGACTCTTGCTCTTCTTTGGCTCTCCTTAGTTTCCTCTCTTTCTCCGATAATGTCTTCAAATGTTTCTGTGCTGAATCCGCCGATGTGCGTTCAAAACAACCGATTTGTTTACAATTGCGTGCTGGCGTGTAACGGAAGTGAAAGTTCTATAGTGCGGTTTTTCAGCTGCGAGGAGGTGCTGGGCCGTGAGGGCCTAGAAATGCTCATAATAGATGTCGCTGTGCCATCAAACTAGCCCCGGAAAGTGGAGTTTTAAGGTCAAAAAGTTATATAGTGGGCCTTTAAGGTCGCTTTCAAAAAAGGTCTAGTCTGCTGTAATGGTAACAAGTTCAGGGATCGCTGCTCATCCTTTGTTTAATGTGGCAAAAATAACTATCTGGTGCAAATGTGTTGCACGGTCATGTCAATCAGTGACAACATAAAAGTAGATTACATGAAGTATTTTGCAATTAAGAAGCAGTGTTGTGGGAGACAAAAAGACATTTAACATAGACTTTCAGCTTTTTATATAAGCATGTCTTTAACAAAGTAGAAAATAAATAAAATAAAATACAAATTGAAATGGAAAAGTCTATAAATACAAACTTGAGAGAAAGTACCACAAAAAGCTTCCAGTTTCAGCTCCTGGTAGTGGGAATTTAGGCTACAACACTGCTGATGTCTCCCGAAATGTCCCACAGATGTTCCAGTGCATAACATTTGCTCCAGATTTGTCAGTCTACTCATCTTGTCAACAGTTGCACTTTTCACAACTCTATCTTGACAGCAGTCGGGAGAGGTTGGTGTATGACACAATCTGTTGGAGACAACCGCATAATGAATATCAGTCTTATGCAAGTGATGCTTTTTGGAATTAACCCAGTTCCAGGTTGTTGTTTTTTTAGGTTAAACAAGGCACAATTAAGTAGGACTCCTTTCAGAGGATTCAGGGAGACAATTAGCCCTGCAGAGCTGCCATGTAATCTGCTGTCACCTGGAGGACAGACTGTGGCTGGCTTTCATTTCAACAGACTATTTGAGTTTCATCAAGAACAGATTAATGTGGTTAGGCCTACCACCAGCATTTACTGTCAGGCCAATTCATTCTCATGATTTGACTTTATTGATCACTTATGTCAGACATGTCTTGGTAAAGACAAATGCAATGAGAACAAGTTCCTTTTATGTTTTCCTAATTACTAAAGTGTCAGTTTCTGCTTATATGATTGGTTGCCTAAAAAAGAGCGACAGTTCCTTTCTGAAATGTTTTTCAACTTCAGATGCTCTGAGTAAAGATGCAGAGTGTTGTCTTATATGCTCTATCCATTAAAAACAACTGAAAAAAAGCACACTGGTGAAAAAAAAGCTGTTATGTGAACATCAGTCATCTGCCATTTTTGACCTGCTGTAAACAAAACAATGATTCGCAAAGTGTATTTTACACGGCATCCGGTGTACTCAACAAATCTCCCTTGCATCTCCAGCCATAATCTCCAGCTATGAACTGCATGTGTGAAATGCAGCTCCAGGAAGAACAGTCCAGTGTCAATGTGTGCTCATGTGAAACGGCTGGACAGACACAAGCTGAATCATAAAATGCAGGTGAGAAGTCACACCTGATTTGAGCATGGCAGCTGCTGTGCGGCTTGTGGGGTGTGAATGAAATTGCATGCTTCTCACCTCCTGCTGTAAAAATGCAAACAATGCTGCTGGTGCTGTCCAGCCAGAGTGAGGGATTTAGCAAGTGGGCAGATAGTTGAATGGGAGAGAGCAGACCGCTGGCGCTGGTGAACAAACAAAGCAGTCACATCAAAAGACGGAGGACGTGAACACTAATGATGTGGTCAGACTGTCAGACATTTCTCTGTACTGAAACATCCTGGTTGATGATGATGATCACAATAAAGAAAGTTATGTTTATACATTCTTTAGAATCCCATTTCATAGATAGAATCTTTTTTTTTTTAAATTGCAAAATGATTATTTAATATGGATAAAGATTACTGCTATTTTTGCTATTTTTAAGCCAGAAAGTCTAATGAATATTTGATTAAAATTGGTCTCACCCACTTTGAACTTCTATAACTAATTACCAAGATAAAATGAGGAAAAAACTGTTTTAAGTGTGTTTTTCTTCTTGTCCAAGATACTCTTTGTCAATCACTCCATCTTAATCCCCTTTATGACCCAGTTAAAAAACAAAAAAAAGAGACATGTCAAGCAGGTTTACATTTAAACAGGTTTACTGGGCTGTAAAACATTGGAGCACATTGTAAATACAACAGAAGTCCCCTCTGCTACTCTCAAATGTCACTATGTTGACAGATGGCATACCTATCAATACATACATATGTTTTTTACATGCACCACAAACATCATTATTTTGTAAGAGCATTTTAACACATTTTTCAGATTTATGGATTAGTTTTAAGCAATAAAAAAGTTATTACAGACTTTAGGATTGTGTAAAAACATGCCAACAATTGCCAGTCATATGTTTATTTGATCAATTATGCTGTATGACGAGGTGGCACAATAGAGGGAAACCAGTCATCCCTAATCAGCCATCTTAGTTTTCAGGTTACTGGGTGGGCATCCCCTGTTCATTCATTACCTGAACTCCTGCATTAAGTCTGCGTGGGATTTGAAGAACGACAGCACATTCCTCTACCACAGGAAGAGGGAGTGGGAGTTGACAGAGGTTTATTTTAATGAGCTTTGTGTTTGTTTAACCTCCTTTCTGCTCTTCTAGATCCAAATCAAGCTTCATATGAAAGTGAGCAAAAAAAAAGTCAGACAGCTTGACCTGGCACAGTTTGTAGTTGTGATGTCTTGTAGAAATCTCCTTAGAACAACCAGGACTCCTCAGGGTGAGTGAAAGCTGAAGTGGAGGAGTCTGCGTACAAGGGAGAGTTAAAGAGTAGCTCTGAAAAAGAAGATTAAAGTGGAGGTGGGCATTCAGTTTAGGGATCAATGACTAACTGCTCAACTAACCCCATCCAAAGGTTTTGACTTGGCCATCAAAAGAGAAAATCATGTTTGGTGAAGTTAGTGATAAATTGAAATCTGCTCTTTAGTCAGACCTGGAGAACGATCTAGAAATGCCAGACAGTCAAATAGTTAAGTATCAAAAGAATACTGTGTTAAAATGAGTCACTCAACAATTACCAGAAATACACTGGTTTGCTTTCTTTCTTAAGCCGCTTTCAGACTTGCATTGCGGAATATGTGCAGTAAAGGCCATCTGCTCTTTTACCGGAGTTGTCTTTTCAAACATATCGATTCCTCGCGGACTTTCAATGTTGCGGCTGCATTTAGATATGGGGAAATGTTCCGGATAAATCGATTTTCGAAAGAGGGTAGAACGTCTTTGTGTTGCGACTTGTCCGAAACATTTCTTGTGCGTTCAGTCAAAACGACGTTTCCGCTCTCATGACATGGGGTCGAGCTGGTAAATGTCCGCTACAGCGCCGAGGTAAAAGAGTGTAATGTTTGTCTGAATGCAACCGGTGTAAAAGACAAAGTCCGCAACATTAACGCTTTTCAGAGCATGTCTGAAAGGGGCTATAGATGCACATGAGAAGCAAATCAATTGAAAACCAGCTCTGGCAGTACAGTAAATAAGAAACTACAGCCTGGGGACAGTTAGCTTCACTTAGCAACCAAGAGAAAATAGCCTCTGTTTGTGTTATTGGTTGATAGACTAATAAATTACTTAATATTATCAATTAAAAACAAAAAAACAAAAAACAAAAACAAACAAATAAATAAAAAACTTTCTTTACAGATTAGACAAACATAACATGACATGTTAAGAAGTAATAATAGTTTTGTTACTTCCAGCTAGCTAGTTAAAGGCTTTAAGTATAAGCTCAACAGAGTGGATTTTTTTTAAATGTGCATCTATCAAAGTTTGTAAATTCCTGTTCATACAACTCATCATACCAGCTTAAATTTTTACAGTTTAAACTTTCAAATCCTGCAGCATGCTATAAATCATGCGTAACACAGCGTTACACTATTGTGCTGTGATGCCCGCTGGATGCATGAAACCAGACAGGAGTAGGCCCGTTCCACCAAAGTTATTACCTCCCAGACTGGCTCAGAAGCATATTAGAGGTTGGTTAACTTTGCCGCGCCCACCTCTCTCCCTGCTTATTCTTCCTCTGCCCTTTCACCAATCATGCCCATCTACAGTGAAGGCACATCAGGTTATAAAATGTGTACTTGTATACTTCTTATCTGAATATCTTTAATCTGGTCTGGAAAGATAGGAGGGGATCTCTACTGTACAAACAGTGACACCCATCAGACAGTTTTGGGATGTTGAGCCAAATGTTGAGTTTAATTGGCTTCTCCACTAACCATTTTTATGTGCTGCTTTATTTTGGCCTGATTTGCTTTAATATAGTGAATGACCCATGGCATAATTTAGCATATTCAGGTTTATCTGCTTATAAATAAAAAAGTAGAGGTAAAGTATACCAATCTTCTCTCATTTTTATGCAAAAGGAATTCAATTTATCCAGTAGTCTTGGCAAGCCCCAATAATTTATTGAATCAGAAGATGCTTCAGGCAAATCAGATAGGGTACATACTTTGAAACTATTTCATGATGTTGAGATGAAGAATGATATGACTGTAAATAATCCTACCAGGTGCAAAAATGCTGCCAATTATGATTCAGAAAAATAAGTAAAATGGCAGCAGTAATACAGACTGTATACAGACATTTAGCTTGATAATTACCGCCTGAGGTTCAAAAGTGAAAGTGAGAGCTGTTGTAATGTTTCACCCAATGCTGAAAAGGAAAGCTGCCGGCATAACTGGTTGGAGGTCAATCTTACTGTAAACTGACAGTTTGACATTGTTTCTCCTTCACTTTCATTTTAAGATATTTTTCTCAGACATATTTAAACACCTATACAATTACATAACTGGGGTGTTTCGAGGATTCAGAGGGTAAACAAATCAACCCACTAGCTGGTCTTTGGTACACTGAGTCAGACACAGCCAATGTTTTTTTTTTTTTTTTTTTTTTTTACAAACAAAAAAAAATTTTTAGTATAAAAAAAATGAGTCCTTTACAATGGCAGCAATAATTCTCATAATATTTTTTTTATCCTTTCAGTTTTTTCTACCACCAAAGGCTTTTTGAACATTTGTCCTTGACTGTCAGACAACAGTGGCAACTGGATGCTACAGCAACTGCTGCTATTTTTTCATATTGTGATCAAGATACCCTTATTCATTATGATAAACTTTAAATTTGTGAGGTATGTTTGAAGCAAGTTTGAGAGAGTTTCTTAACCCATCGCTTTTCCAGGATTATCCTTTAATAGCTGTCACTGGTCCTTGTACTGCAGGTTACTCCAGTGAAAGCACCTGACTATATTCAGATGCGAGTCAAGTTAAAAAAAAGACAAGAAATTGGAATTCTGTAAGTCACTTGCAAGGAGATTGTAGAATTGACACTTTTTTGACAGTTTCTGCACCTGTAAGTAGAGGTAATTAATGGAGAACACTGACCATACTTTGCTTGCTTCGTGAATGTTAAAAAAAAGAAAGAAGAAAACATCCCAGACTAAGCACTTTATTAAAGTAAGTGTGCAGTTTCTTTCAAACATTTTTCAAACATTCAACAAGTTGGCAAGAAAAGTTATACAATATGCAACCAAAAATATTTTACTTGTACTTTTTTTTACTTCAGTGTGTTGGATTTTATTTATAATACATCAGAAATTTGCAACGCATTCAAATTCAAGTTAAATGCAATTTCCCCTCGGGGATCAATAAAGTATAATTCAAGTTCAAAATTCTTATGATTCCATCACAGAATATTACATAGATATAATTATAATCCTTAACCCTAGAACACTATTGGTGGGTATATTTCACCCATGCTACATTGGTTTTGAATGGGTAGAGTACACAACGTTAGTGTTCTAGGGTTAAAGAACATCCAACAATATAACCAATAGCGAAGGTGACTGCCACTGTGCTGTCCCTTTAACCAGAGCACCATGACAGTTGTAACATTAGGTACTTCCCAACCACAAAGCACCACTGGGGCCCACTTAGGGTATATCTGTGTCCTTTCTGAAAAAGGGGGAAGTAGATACTACAAAAAAGCATACAGTGTGATGTGTGTGTTCTGACTACAAGACTTATGTGTTCAATTAAGAGGGTAATGAAACTGAATCCAGTACTGACTGTTTCAGCCTTTGCATCCGCACCACCATCTTCAGTCATCTTAGCACGGCAGCTGTGGAAAGATTCAGCCTGCATGAGGGGTCAGCAACAGCAGTACCACCATCTGCAGCAACAACCTGCAAAGCACAAAAGAGGACATGTCAGAGTTCTGACATGACTGTTGGCGGGCGAACCATTTAGTTTCATCATTTCAAAATGAGTTGAACATGATCACATTTGATATGAAATTCAGATTGTGTTGATGGGAAAAACAACTGAAAAACACAACTTGGACACACCAATTGTGTAAGTCTGGGCCAATACTGGTGTAAAATATAATAATTTTGCAAAAACATAAAAAAAACAGCCCCTAATAACTGCTTTATAATTTATATTAAATAAGTAATGAAGAAACCAAACAAGTAAGTTAAGCACATAAATTACCCAATCAATCAACCCAATTCACCAATCAATCAGCATTTACCCCTCAATGTTCTCCTCCATTGATTGGTAGAGTAAGTTTTCAGTGACTATAATGAATGTCTTTAAAGTTTTGTAGAAGTAAACCTGACAGTCATCTCCAGCAATTGGTCTGGCTATGGAAGGCCAAGAGTTAGTAAATTTTATGCAATTACTTTTTCAAAATGTGATCACCTGTTGTTGTAATAATATTAACCATTACTTATTAAAAAACATTTTGGTTTGGATTGTACTTTTGTGAATGAGCAACACAGTTCAATGTGTTGGTAGTTCTTCGCAAAAATGATCCGAAATCCACTGCAGTATTCTCCTGTTGGTATTCATGCATGTTTTGAGATTCAAGTGTTGCCAGGCGTGCGTCAGTCACAGATGAATGACTGGAATTTGATTGGCACCTGATTGGTGATCCTATATCTCCAGAGGGATGACAACACTCTCCCCCACAGAACCAGGATCATCACCAAGTACCTCCAGCATTTGGGAGAGGAGAGCATGGAGTGGCCTGCTGTGAGTCCAAACCTAAATATACAATTGAATACTTGTGGGATCAGCTTGGGGGTGCTGTTTGTGCCATAGTGACCAACACAACTTGGATGGTATCCCATAGCAAAATGTGACCAGGCAGGTGACCAGCATAAACAGGTACCAAGCTCTTGTCGCTGCATATGGATCTTCCACACACAACCGTGGTCCTTGACAATGTAAAATGAAGTGTTAAAATGACCAATAAGTATTGTTTTTTTGCTCATTTACTGTTGGAGCGTGAAGCATCTGACCTACTAAGACATTTGAAACAAGAGAATATTGCTGGATTTTAGCGTATTGTTTGGAGGCACTTTAAGCTGTGTTGCTCATTCCACAGAAGCACGATCCTTTCAAGTTCTACATCATAAAGGTGACAAATCAGGCTTTCCAAAAATGTATGATGCAACACCATAGAGGAGAAACACTGAAACAAACCGAATGTCCTTTCTTTGTGCTAAGTTTAATTTAACATCTTGGGTAAAATAAACTATCTGAAGACAGCAGATTTACTGAGATGAAGGAGTTTTATTAGTGAGTCACAAACAACAGCTACTTTTATTACCAGCTGTCAAGTAGTGGTACATAAAATCTTTTTTAATGGTTTTCTCCAAACAGGTGCATAAAAACTCAGGGAAATATGTCACTAATGAAGAAATCACCCTTGACTGGTTGTAAAATGAAAAAATAAAATAAAATAAAAATTCAACATATTTATTTAATTTATTTAACATGTTCTGTAATGCTGCATAAAATACTTTTTCATGCACATGATGCATTAAATGGACACTTCTGAAATGTAATTTTCAATAAAACTTCCTGAAAACACATCTGGAACTTCCATCATTTCACATGTGAAACTAAGTTCCAGTTAAGTTTTTAATGAGGTACAAAACCAGGTTTAAAAAAATTATGTAGAAAACATAGAGGTTAACCTGCTCATTTTTTGGACGTTGAAAACCTCAAGACAGTTTAACTCAGTGGTTATAAATCTAAGGGTCCATAATTACAAGAGGAACCAATGTCATAATGGACAGCTTTGCTTTCAGTTGGAGTTTCACTCAGACTCCTCCTCCTCCACTTCCTACTCTACACCTCTAACACTGCGGGCCTGTTGTGAAAAGTCACTCAGGAATGCATGCTAAACATGTCATATATGGAGGTGTTGAGTTGTGTCAGACTTGAGTGGTTGTTCTAGACTTCAGCAATAACATGGGGGACATCACCTTGTTTGTTTTGTGGAAAAACTGACGATGAGCTGAAGTACTTTTTTGTAGTCTATGATGACACAAAACCGATACATGAAAGGTAATTTGAATATTTCACACACGTTAACACTAAGACAACAAAGGTAATAGCTTGATTGCTGATCTTAAACATAAACATGGCTGTAGTTCTTATCCCATCTCCAGTGATCAAAGAAAATTGTTTTTGTCAATATCAATTTTTCAATAAATCCCTTAAAGGAAATGTTATCTTTAAAAAGCACCTGTTATATTAGAGATGCTTAGAAATTAAAGCACTCCTGTAAAAAAACAAGGTTAACCTGATGCCTGTATTCAAAGCTGTATAACAGCAGAGGATGTCCTTCCTTTTTTTTTTTTTACATCACAGTCCTCTCAGAAAGGCATTCACACAGAGCTTGACTTCTTGGGCAGCTGAAGTGGCTTTAAAAGCAGGAGCTCCATGTGTTGGTGAAAGTGTATTTCTAGGGAGTGACAGAGTATCAAAAAGAATGTGGGCGAGGTTGTAACTAACACGACTCAACTGGCACTGTGCCCTCCTCTCGTGATCTCACCCTATTTGTGGAGGTCTGGTATCCGAGTGCAACTCGGTTAAAAAAAACGCCAGCCGTTAGTCACATGGACCTTTCCAGTATGCAGAAGCTCTCCAGGACGAGCCAGTGCTGCACGGTCATATCTGAACTTGCACTTTCATTTATGCACTACTGCTATTTGTACATGATAAGCAGAAACCAAACTAAGCACGGCTAACAAACTGAAGCATGCAGAAGAACTTGGATGACATTTCCCACTGTGATTCTGGTGCACTGTGGGAAATCCCATTTCATCTGATGCTGAGTAAACCAGGTCAGTCACTTGATAACAATGGCGCTCGAAGGCACAGTCTCGTCTACGACAGGTCATGCAGCGAGCTGGTTGGCTGCTGTCCACCAAAAACTGAAATACCACAAGTGGGATTTCTCAGTTTTAAATTCTGCATGTTAAGAGACAGATTCCAATCAAACCAAATATAAACTTTATAACTAAAAGAACTGGAGGACATTAATTAGGTCAGACAAGCAAAGGATGCCCACAAAACTATGAAGTGAAGCAACAAAGACAATGGATAAAGGAAGGAAACAAAATCTGCACATGGTCATCACTTACTCTTAGAACACATCAAAAATGTTACTCAAAAAAAGATTAATGAACTAGTTGAAAAGTTGAGATTGTGTAACAGTTTTCGTAACATGAAATGACCTTTCTCAAATTTCGGGCTAATCTTTTTGTCTTGTTGACACTTTTCATGGGATTTACAATATATGTGAAAGGTAAACTATTGGATAAAAACTTGATTTCTTTATATTTTACTTCCAAGCAGCCAGAATTTCTAGAAATCTTTTAACACTTGTGTCTTCTTCAAATTTACAACACTCTGAACATCTTCATTGCAAAAATGTACATGAACAAAATCTGCTATAAAATCCATTTTTTCCTACTTCTTTTTTGTTTTGCTTGAATACCTCCCCTTCAGCCCTGATCAATATGGTACTTAATCCTTTTCAGGATTTTAACCCTTTAAAATGCCAGTTTAATAATTTGAATATATTATACGAAAAAAAAATAATAATAAAAATAACAATGAAATTATGAGATTAAATATTTTCCATTTTATGAATATTAGGGGTATTGGGTATTTGTAGTGATTAGTTTAGATATGTCACATATTAGTAATAAATTTAATTTGATTACATTTCTTAAGCCACTGGGTGATTTTTTTTAAAGCTCAACATTCAAGCATAAAAAGGCACCGAACTTAAGGGATAAAGTGCTGCTGTGTCCCCGAAAAACAAAGTTGCAGGTTCACTATGAGATCTATAAAGAGAGACTAAGGATTTATAACCTGGAGCTGAGAAATGC
>JAOXYM010000019.1:8713529-8731210 GCA_028567055.1 Leptatherina wallacei
AGAGAAGACAGCATTCAACCTCAAGAGAAAATACTCAGGGGAAGGATGCAATTACAAAATATGATTGAGGACAAAAAGTCAGCGATTGTTGGTTCACCAAATATTGCATGTCATATATGCTTTGAAGACATCATTTAAATGTAAAGGTCAGCAAAAGAGTATAAAAGTGGCTTTTGTTTGCAAAGCAGACTTGCATCATACTCCTGAGTAAATCCTAAATCAGAAAAAGCTAGGACAGTATGGACAAGGTAATTTAAACAAAATTGCAGACAGTGTGAAATCAAGTTGCAACACACAAAAATGTTTGGACATTTGGAAAGAAGAGTAAATGAGCTTTGCCAGGAGCCCTGACAAAATCCCATCACAGAGTCTGGTTTTCAGACTTGTTCCTGATAAGTGTCTTCGAGGTCCATCTCATCTTTGAGCACACAGAGCACATGCCATCTATTTCTTCCCCAAAAGATCTGATAACTTGTCTGGCCATACTACGTATTTCTGTGTGATGGTCCATCTCAGATTACCTTCACAAGGTGAATGTAAGGTTTCCCTCTTGCACAGTAAAGTTTTAAGCAGCATTTATTCATGTAACTCTATATTAGTGTTTCATAAAAGTCTCTTACAATAATCCCTTGTACATGATTGATGGATGACAGCTTTCCGTGTTTGAGGGATCAAAGACCGCCAATGTCCAATTCCGGCTTGTACCCCTAAGGCACTGGAATTCCCCCAGTTTCATTAAATCACTTAATGATGATATGCGCAGTAAAGGGAGAAATATCCAAATCCTTTTTGATCTTTGAAGAACATCATTGAATCGCTTTTGTTTTGTTTTTTTGCTAAATGCTTCCAATCCCAACTTTTTTGGAATGAATGCCTGAAACGCAAAAGTAAATGAAATGCTACAATGCAGCTGCGTAATCTCACACTTGAGGACAGAAATCTAATCTGTGTTAAATCAGCAGCAACTGAGAAAGTCTCCTCCTGCTTCTCCCTGATAGTGAAAAGAACAACAGCCATCAGCAGGAAGAGGAAACAATGTCCAATGTCACAAAAGCAGAGACAGCAGGATAAGACATGCTAAACACTCATAAACCCAGGCTTAAAATAAAGGACTTGGTTTCTACATGTGTTACAATTAACAGGGAGTTTCGAAATTGTTTCCTTGATCCAAGATGTGGAATTTCTCATGAAGCAAAGACAATCTGCTGTTTGAATGAAAGGCTCAGGAGATACAGCAGAGCACAGACGCTCTGGGGACGAGGCATTTCTCAGTCTGGTGTTGCATTTGTCTCATTTTGGCAGAAACTGATGATTAGATTCACAATCTGGCACAAAAAACAAAACGAAAAAACCCCCCCAAAAAAACACTGAATACCCTGACAACTCACCCGATGACACAAAACATGCCCACTGGTTTTACTATGTTAACATTAGAAAAATATTTTATTGATTAATTCATCCAAAGAGACATGAAATTCATCGAAATGATAAATGTCAGAATTGACTGTTTTAGTCTTATGAAATTAAATAATAATTTGGACTTTTGTTTGGAAAGAAGTAAGCTAACGGATCAATTGATAACTACAATAATGTTATCTGGAGCTCTAGTCTGGATTACACTTTACTTTCATGTAGAAATTAGAACTTATCAAATGTCTAAGACTCCTGAAATTAAATTCTTCAGAGACTGGAGGAATAAATAAATTCATCAGTACCTTCATATGGTCGACAAAGTTGGCATATTTACATACCAACAGAATACCAACACCATCACTGACCTCCTTAATTAGAACAATTAGTAAATCTATCAGAAAACATTTTTAACAGATTTCTTCAACAGATTTCTTCAAAATTTGGGATTGTTTGTGACCCACCAGTAAAACTTCTTTGTCTCAGTAAATCTGCTGTCCTCATACCATTAATTTTGCCCAAATTGCAGGAACCTGTCTTTTTTTTGCTTTATTTAAAAAAAAGCAAGATATTTGTGATTATTTGAATAACTGTCTATTAATCAAGTTATTGACAGTTATCCAAATAATAATGAATTCTACATCCCTTTCAAGATGTATAAAGTGGAGAGACAATTTACAGATTAACTAGATCTACTATAAAATGAGGTTTTGCCAATTCCAAGCATTAGTGCTATACTATTTGGCTCTTACATCAAATTTAAAATCTGTTTATCTCATGTGCATGTATGGATCTCATAGTGGATGTGAGTTCACTATGTCTCTGCGAACTCTGCTATATATAAAACTGATCACAAGTTTATAGAGTAAAACTCTTTTTAAAACTTTTTTTTTGTTTCATCCAAGCTTCTTTGCAATATCTGTTCTCTTCATCAACGTTCCACTTCAAGCTAATTTGTCAATCAACCACATTATGAGTAGCATCACTAAGACTGCAAGCAATACTATCTGCATTAGGCCTGAACAATTATGAAAAAAAAATCTAACAGCTATTTTTCTGACAAAATATTGCAATTGCGATTCAATCTTTTAAATTCCAGCTTCCGTTCAGTGTTCACACAGAAAAATATTTTCTACACAAGATGGAGGATTACTACATGAAATTACATCAAAATAATGGACTGCTCTATATTCTAATGCAAAGATGCAAAGTAGAGATATAAATGGCTTCACTTACCAACTTCAAGTAGCAACCTGTGGTCAAAACACTACATGCTTTCTGTATTACATATAGTGGAGGAGTTCCACCCGATACACACACACACAAGCAGGTGAGTGCAACCACAGGTGTACACGTGCCAATATGTTGGAAAATGTGTTGCTTCAAGCAGCTGAAAAGCAGACAAAAACATGCATTTTTCAAACCCTCCCAGAGAGGTAAAGACAGCAACACTCATGTAGAGAACTACGTATCCATCACATAGACCCAGCTGAAGCTGAATCTACCGTCACTGTCGTCATTTCTGAGTCGTATTACGGATCAAAATGAATCCAGTGTTCTTTGTAGGTTTTACTAATTTCGACAAGTTATCTGAGATCTGAACCTTAATAATATTTAGAGTGACTCCACTCAATAAACCTGTCTTTATTCACTTCAACGGGACATTTCAGAAGTTGGACTGTTCCCTGTCTTCAGTGTATTTTGTTACAGAGTTTCAGTCATTTATGGAAAATTAGTCCACAATGAGGTTTCACAACTGAGTGTAGCTTCCACATTATGTTTAAATGACAGCCGTAAAAAGGAAGACAAAAGGAATTACAACTGAAGCAAGTGAATTTGTAAAACCGTGGACACTTTGGTTTTGATACCTGGATCAAGCGTGCGTTTAAGAATTTGGTAATTGCAATGTTTAATATTGTGATTTAGATCCAAAAAATGATAAATAGTGCTGGTTGAATACCCATAAACCCTCCTCTCTGTGTGGGGTGAAAGTGATGCAGAATAGTACATATGTGCAGCTAAATGTGTCTCAGTTTTGCACTGACCTTACATCTAAAACTTGCCTTGTCTATCATCCTGTCTCCACTTTTGTTTGTGAGATAATGAGAGCTCAGCAGCAGCACGAGGAAAAGAGCAGCTGTGTGGCACAAACAATATCATTTCAACTTCAAAAAATTAACATTTAAATGAATGTTTAACAACTACACACCACAAGATCTGTCAATCTGCCAGTAATCTTTCTCCAGCAGAGTGAAGACAGAAAGGAAAAGTGCAAAACCTGTCACAGTCAGGACCCGGGGATACCGGAGTAATGAGCCACTGTTTTTAGAGTATCTGGTGACTTTGTGAAGGAGGACAGGTCAAAGTGGTCCCCTGTAGGTCAGGTAGCTCTATCCAGGAACCCATTTACTGATTAAGATGAAGGATGTGGCCCATAAGGCTGGAGAGGTGCAATCGAGCCAAGGGCCCCAGGAGGCCCATCTGTTGTAGGCAAATAAACGAGAGCTTTGGTAAAACAGCCTCAGCTCTTCCCCCAGCGAGGCCCTGCAGACAGCACCATTAATCAGGACCTGGATGAGCCTGCTGAGCTCACAGTGACAAGTCAGCAGAGTCCTCCTGCTCCTCCTCACACTGCATCTCCATTAGAGGCTGGAGGTGTCAGCTGGCTGCCACTCTGTTGCCACTATCAATGTTTTCACAACTGTCCTCCAAGAATAACTGAAAAAAGCATTACAGGAGGAGCAGAATGATTTACAGGCTGCTATATATCCCAACAATAAATAAACATTTGCTTTAGGAGATGTTTCACCTCCAAGAGACAATATGACTCCGGCTTTGACACAATTTCCTGAATTAAAGAAACCTACATTTGAATAAAGTCTCTTAATTATTCAGTTGTGACTGTTTAATTATATCAAATGCAATTCATGGTTTTTAATGACACTGTGAAGACGGAAGCAATGGTTGAATCTGAAACAGCTTTTCCACTAAATTGAACCTTTTTATTTAAAACCGGTAAATAACTGTTTTTTTTTTTCATTTTTGTAGAGCTCTTACAGTTCTCTGTTGGTTGAACTGGTTGCTATCAATGACTGGGAGAGACACAGACAACAACTGTTTTCATGTTCTTTATTGTCCCAATTTATAAATGAATCACTCTCCTCATAAAGAAAAATGCGTAGAACAGTACAAACAAGTAACCAATAATTTCCAGCCTATTTGGCCGATGAAATCTTGAAAAAATAAATCAGTGTAACTGAGGTTATAGAGGTTAAAGAGCTCTAAATAGATCTTTCCCTCCAAAACCTTCGGGTAATATCTAAATTAGATTAGATAAAAAAAAGTTTGACTACTTAAAAGAGATTTATGTGTAGTTCTTTTCTCCTTCCTCTCCTTGTGATCATCTGACAACCCCTGAGGGTTATTAGGAGATTCTGCCTCCAGCAGCTACACTCTGCTTACATGCTCATATTTCATTAGAAATGAAATATCAATGTCATACACAGTGGTATTTCAATCAGAAGGACCAAACCGGCACTTTAATAACATGGAGCTGCCAATTAGGATTTGGTGGGATTTTTCATGATAGTTGTTGATAGTTGTACTTTTCCTTGAGTCAAGGATCTAAATACTCCTTAGACTACTGGCTTACAAACTAACAGTACTGACCACATGCATCTGCAACAGCTCATGATGAGTATTTTACATCACTTGATTCTATTTACATAAACAGACTGTTTATGTGGATGTCACTGTAAACAAACGGCAAAATACCAGAGCTTGTAAATTCTTTTCAACATTCAGCGTGCCACATACACTTACAGGATAGATTAGCTGTTTTAGTGCCAACAGTTATTAAAAGAGATGAATCTTTGCAGCTTAATGATGAGGTAAACATTGCCTTAATACGGATGTTATAGAAAATAAATAAACTTAAACTGAAAGATTGAGTACATCAGGTCACAAAACTTGCAATTAGCACATGTACAAGAGGCAAAAACTTCCCTTCAGCTACAAGTTAGCAACCATGTTTTCAAGGGCGAGTTTGATACATTGCCTCCTCATTACTACCAGTGAATCCACAGTGATGGCAGTGTGGGGTCAGGGCACGGAGGGCTGCAAAAAAACAACAACACCTGATCTGACTCAGTTCTTCCGAAAGTGTCATCTAGGAATATTACAAGACATGGAGGGCAAATTTATTTTGTCGACTTCTCTGTCCTTAATGATGTGAAGTTTACCCCATGCTAACTTTCAAGTACCCCGTCTGTCTTATTAGAAAACACTGTGCCGTGTTCTGGCATCTGATAGCCCTTAAAGTCTTTATTCAAATTAGACTGTTTGCAGTAATGCTCACGCTTTTGTAACACTGTGCTATTTTCAGCATGAACATGGCCTTAGCCCCAGTTGGCAAATACGTCTCCTGCATCCCCAGCAGTAAGATAAGACATGTACCACCCTCAGCCCAGCTTCAGAGAGTCGGGGGCGGGGAGGGCTGGAAGGGGTGACAGGGTGCAGGGAGAGATAGTGGAAAGATGGAAGAGCACTTTAATAGTATGATTCAGCAAAGGTATCAGTTCCCACAGATGGCAGGCCGGCTCCTATTGACTTACATAGGAGGGGAGTAAAGAGGCAATCAAAACCACCCCAGGGACGGACAGTCAGCACATCAAAAGGGAGCCAGATCAGTGTGCCCAAGGCTGCCCATCAGAATTGGGAAAAACGAAGGCTGCAAAGTGTGAAACGAATCTACTCTGAAATGCAAAAAAATCAAATCAAGCCAAAGATTCCACTTGAAGACACATTACAACAAATTTAAATGTCACTGTAAACAAACTCAATCTTTCTCCTCACTGGGCGATATTCTACTTGACTTTAACCTCTACTTTCCCTCAACTCCTCACAGTCTGGGACTGTTTATCCAGACAGACAACTGGAGATCGCGAGTGACAAACCAATGAGGTCTGAACGAGGTAGACCAGGTGTCAGAGGATGTCCTGTAACATCTAAACACACTATACGGACAGCCACAGAGATGCCTCTGGGGATTTGTTTCCACATTTGCTTGAATAACAACAACTGGGGAAGGTGAAAGAAAAAAGCTGAGAAAGTCGTTTCCACCTGAAGATGAAACAACTCGACATGTAAATCCTAGACTTCAGCAAAACCCCACCAGTACATGTAGAGCAAGGTTGACCCAGGATGGAAATTACATTAACCTTTTGCAGGTACACGTAATCAGTCTAATGAACACTGCCAGACAGACAGCATCTGACCTCCACCTCTTAATGAGCAGCTGATGGAGAGAGTTGGCACTGACAAGACATATTAATATTTGATTCATGATGCTGCAATGCTCATTAAACTGCACTATCGGCAACATGTGATCCTGTGTTGTCCTGTCTGTTTCTATGTGTAATAAATACTGAAGAAAGTGAATGACATGAGAGTGGTGGAGATGTTTTAAACTCATTATTACCGTATTTTGTTATCTTTAAAGGAAATAAAATCTCATCAATAAAAAAACAATCATACTCAAAAGTATATACACGCGGTCTTAATTAAAAAGAAAGTTGGGACACCGTGTAAATTCAAAGAGGGATATTTTCCTATCTTATGAACTATATAATCTTCACTTTGATGGTAGTGACACATATCAAGAGTTGGGACAGGGGTCATGTTTACCACCCTTAAGCATTCCATCCTCTTCTAACAACAGTCTATAAAAGGTCTGGAACCTGACAAGACCAGTTGTTGAACCTTCAGGAAAGTTCTCCTAAAGCTGCTCAACAGTTCCAAGTCTTCTTTGTCATATTTGTGTTTCATGTGGCCTTAAATCTGGCCTGCCTGAAATTTGCACTGATAAACTGATTATTCCAGAGGATGTGGCATCCGTGATTTCCACAAAGAATTCAATTTTGACTCATCTGCCCACAGAGCAGCTTTCTTCTTAGCCGCAGTCCATTTTAAAACAGGCTCAGAGAAGATGACAGCATTTCTGGACCATGTCCATTTGTGGCTTCTTCTTTGCATGATAGAGCTTTTACCTGCATCTGTGGATAACTCAGTGATGTGTATTCAAGGGGAATGACTTCTCAAAGTGTTCCTATTCCCATGCAGTTGTTTCCAAGAAAATCATGCTTATTTCAATGAAGTGACACCTGAGAGGCTAAAGATCACTGGCATCCAATATTGATTTTTATCTGTCCTTTATGCCCAAAGATGTCTCCAGATTCTTGGGATCATTTGCTTTCATTTCCTTTAGGTTATGAAATAGTCAGTCTTGCAAGGAGTAAAATAATTCTAAAATAGCTCTGTGATTTGTAGGTGCAGTATTGTGCAGATTTATGAACCCCTCTTTAGAGACTCTGCATCCTTAAGGTGTTCTTTTTATATCCAATAACGTACCTAACCTGTTGTCATGTAACCTAATTAGTTGCAATATGTTTCTCCAGATGTTTTTTTTCCAGTACAGTTTACTTTTCCAGTTTTTTTTCATCCCATTTACACATTTTTGGGATGTGTTGCTGTCATTAAAATAAAAAATGTGCTCATAGTTTTTCATGAAATAGTCAATATTTGATTTGTTTGCTTTGTTCTTTTGTCAATGAAACATTGCTTTATGAGGTTTGCAAAGCATTGCATTCTGCTTTTAAACTTCACATCTTTAAAAAAAAAAAAAGAAAACAAAAAAGGGGGTAATGTCAGTGAAACAGCTTGTAGGAAGTCTGGACATTACAACACTTCCAAACCATTCAAATCTATTGAGGGGCCTCTGAGCAGAAACCATTAGAGTTGTGGTGCAATCATTAATTGCTCTTATGATGGTTATTCATCAGTCAACAGAGATAAACAGTCATTTAGGTAAAAAATTAAACTATAAAATCCCTCACTAATGCAGAGAAACAGCAGTTCTTTCTTCATAACTTTGTCCTGTCACCACTCCCCTCTTTCCCTCTTACATACCAGGTGCTATAAAAGTTCTATTAAGTCTGTCACAAGACACAGAGATTTTTTCCAATCTTATCATGCATTTTTTTTTCCTTATCACATACCACCATAAATCTAATCTTACACGAGTCATTTAAAATTTGAGTGTAAATGGAAGCCACTTGGTTTGCAGCCAGATTACTCATCGTGTTTGGCATCACTGCCATGCATGTGGGCTTCACCTTTCACTGGTGTGAGCAAACAAAAGGTGTCTCTCCGTCTCTCACTCCTCCTCCACTCTGTCAGCTCAACAATGGAATTTGGAAGCCGGCTTTTTAGACATGCGGGCATGTTTCCTTTCAAACACAAGTCCTCGCTCTAACACAGTGGCAGGACACATAAACACAGAATATAGGTCAGTTAAACAGTTTGTGTCTGTTCTCTCCCTCCATGCCTATGGGTGGCCAGCATTTCCATTAATTTTCACATGTCCTGCAAATTGAGACCCGGTCCCGCATTGTTATTAACAGGCTCCCGTTTTGTGTTATAAACTGATTGTGTGGAAGAAAGCAGTGAGAGCTGCATATCACACTGGGAGGTTTTAATGCAGGTCCACGGCATGCCCACCAACCACAAACGAACAAAAAACAAAGAACTTGACAGGGCGAGCATGGAGGACAGGAAAAAAAAGAAAATGCTGTTACAATAAATCTTGGGAAAGCATGTAGCTACTTGTGGGTTAAACCTGTTCAGGGCGACTGACGGTCTTTCGTGATGTTTGTCAGAATCATTTTCCCACGTCACACAGCGGCGAATACGACGTGAAATGGCACAGAAAATCCAAGAGTCACAAAAAAAGTGTTGATCAAAAGGAAGTTTTCCAGTCAGCGGACAGATTCCTGCTAAAGCCCAAACAAGATTCTTACACAGACAAGGCAACAGCTGCTGATATACGTGTTTACCACAGTGTGGGGTTGTGTTGTTGGAAATACATGCAAGCCAAATCTTTTTAAAGCACATTAAAGAACAAGTGAAGCTTTGCTTATTCTGCTTGATTGTACATAGTTAAGGCGTGGTAACTTGGGAGGAAGTGAAATAGTATGAAAGCTTTTGCTGTTTGCTTATGTCAGAGAACTTGAAAAAGTTGAATTGAAATAATCTATATATTTGTTACATTTTAATAGTAATGTTAGAGCTAAAGGGCAGAAATGTATTTTTTTCAAACTTATTTTAGATTTTATCTTGATAAATTGAAATCTCATTTTGTCCCACCTTTCTGTAGTCTTTGTCCCACATTTTGGAGAGTTGGGATCTGGTCCCCCCCATCCACGCCTGAACAAAACTGAGAACGAAATCAAACACATTGCCTGGCGTCTGTGACTCATCTCACCCGAATAAGCTGAGAAATGGAACAAGTTTCAACTTTCCCCTCTTTGATGTTGCCCTCCTGCAGTTTGTGCGGGAAAGTTTGGCGCATCCACCCAAACCTGCCACAGTCTTTGCCAACGCCTACCTGTCCACTTGCGTGGCAACGCAGCCGTCGGACTGTTTGAGAGCAACTGAGGATCACGTTTCCTGCTCTGACAGAAGGCCAAAGCAGACCTGTGTGTTTAAAGCTGCGCGTCATTAAGTGGCATAAACTGTGTCAAGCTATTTGTAGTGAGCAAAGAAAGAAGTGAGAGCAGTGTCATGGGATGAAATCAGTTCTGTGGATTACACGCATTAAACACCCCGGATCCTGAGTTTTCCATTTAAAATAATACTACAGCTGTACAGATCTGGTAAAGAGTATGTGTGTTATGTGAGTATTTAAGAGAATGTGGAAAACAGATTTTTCTGACTATGAATTGTCTTAAAAAGGAAGCAGGGAGGATTCCTGGTGGAGCTAAGGAGGATAAAGATGAGGATGTTGTTGACCTACTCTTACTTTTATTTAGCATTTCAAACTTTTCTGTAAATGCATAAACATCAGTGATGGGCAGTTGATAGAAGCAGATGCACAAGGAGTTGTCAGTTTGGGCAGAACAATAAATTGAGAAAGTTTTTTTTAGATTTACACATGTTGTGGATGACTAACGATAAAGTTAAGATGATGAAAAAGAGGTGAATTTGGTGATGAAAAGTTATAACTTTATAACTAAAGTTAGGTGCAGTTGTAAAAAAGATACACCTTCTTTTAAACTGGTCTTTTCCAGGACGTCACATGAACGAAACCTCGTCATTAACTAAAGAAAAGTCCATCCTTAATGAAGAGAAAGCATTTAAAAAACTAAATACAACAATTCAGTGGCTTGCAGAACCGTTTTCAGCCGCAATAACTGAGTCATTTTCTGTGTGATGTTATCAGTCTCTCACATTGAACTTTGGCCCACTCTTCTTTACAACATTGCTTCAGTTCATTGAGGCTCACAGACATACTCTCTAACTCCTGCTAGAGTATTTGAATCAGGTTAAGGTCTGGACTTTGAGCCATTGCAACACCTTCATCCTTCATTCTGTTGTAGATTTGCAGCGGTGTTTGGGATCATTGTCCCGTTGCACAGCCCAATTTCAGCCAAACTTTACCCGTCACACACATGGCTTTGCATATGACTCTACAAAAGAAGAATTCAAAGTCAACTCAATGATTGGAATGGTGTCCTGTTTGCTCCAAAACAAGCCCACACCATCACCCCTCCACCACTGTGTTTGACAGTCTGGTGTGAGGTATTTGTTCTGATATGTTGTGATGTGTTTTCACCGAACACGATGCTGTAAGTTATGACCAAACATATCCACTTTGGTCTTGTCTGTCCGAACAACAGTGTTCCAGAAGTCTTTTGGTTTGTTCCGACACTGGGCTGTTGCGTTCTTTTTACAGAAAAGAGGATTTCTCCTGGCAACCTATACAAGCCATACTTGTTCAGCCTTTTCCTAACTGTCATGAAAGTCGGAGCTAGTGAGTCTTCCCTCAACTTTCCAAGTCAGATATCCAACTTCAAGGGGCGTTCTTGTTGTATTTCCCACTGGAAACTCAGAAAATCCAACTTCCGAGTACAAACCGAACGCACCATTAGGCAATAGATCCACCAGATGGCAGTGCAGAGTTCCAAGTTCACCTCCGAGTTCCGATGTCCGTTTCAGACAACAGTAAAAATGGCAATGGTGGAGGAGCTCATGATAATGTGCATTCTCAGAAAGAGACATAAAAAGTGGCAGCACAGTAAAGGCGGTGGTCTCTGCAGCCGTTGCAGATTCTACTTCTTTGTTCCTTTCGCTGGTTGCACGACAGCTATACTGCGTAGCACTGCCTCTGCGGTTTGCAGTGGTATTAATCCTGTTTGCTACATTGGGCTGTGCATCCATAAGCTCTTTGAAAACAAATAATGCATTTAAAGGATGCAGAAGATGTTCGTAAGGCTCCGTATCTGTGTTTAGCATGGAGCTTAAGGGTGTACTTAGGTTTTTACACATTGGTTTTGCGTTTATTCTTTAAAAAGAGTTAGTTTAAGATGTCACTGCTGTTGTTTAACTGAGGTTTGATTCACCTAATTTTAAGAACTGGCATCATTTTTCTTCATATCTTAATACACAAAAGCCCAATTGAAAATGAGCTTTCTCTTCCGCATGACTATACATTTTTATGGAATATGGAAATGCTTCATATGGTATAGTGTTTGTTAAAACCAGCAAGAACGGGGAAATGTTTTTACTTTACAAAGTGTTTTTAATCTATTTTTTGCTAAAACTAGCACTGGTCTTTACATCTGCGACACAATATCTAAAGAGGGAAACTGAGTCTATGGACACATTAGTTTATATTTACAAGAAAAGAACCTCTGAGTTCTGTTTGATCACTGAACCAAGTTAGATGACACGGGTTGATGCAATTGTTGATGAAGCAACACAGTGCAACTAACAAATACTGCGTCTGTCATTTCTATGAGAGGACATATTGACGTGAATGAGTATTAATGGATTAGTCCTTATATTTTCTGAAGTGTTTCCTTACTGTACTTTGTCAGGCTCTTTAAACTCAGCATAAGAAATTCATATTCAGTATTTAGTCCCATAACAGCAACTTTGTCCATGTGTCACATCAGTGGTATTTTGGTATACAGATCAAAAGTCCACCACCAGGGTCAACACCCAAACCTCTGATGCTGATAAGTTCATGTTAATTAACTGATGAACACAAGATCTAAGACAGTGTGCCCTTTGATAGCAAAATGTGGAGCTACAACTAATAGTTTAAACAAATATCATTATCAAAAGCACAGCAAACAAGCCTATATTAGTTTAAAATGATGTATTTCTACTAATGAGAAGGTGAAATCAGTACATTTTTGTTAGCCTTCCATGATAAAAATGACCTTAAATGATTAACAAATGTGATTTCATCATGTTCTACTATTTGCTTTAATTGCATTATGATGTAAATGCTGGTCATGGGGATATCTTACATAATAATGTCAACATATGAACTTCCTTAGAAAAAAAAATCTGTATTTATTTTGTCTGCAAAGCAAGTACAGTACAAAAGTCCTCTCCTGTACCAAGACTCGGCTTCAAATCTGCCTTTCTCTTGGCCCCCTTTGCAGACTTCTGAACATCCAGCTCTAGCTCTAATCCAGCCTATCCGTCCTGCTTTGATGAGGATTTCGGGACAATGTACTGTGTGACAAAACACTCTGCAGTCTGCCACAGTATGCATTCATGTCCTCTTCATGTAGATATAAAAAAGGCTGACTAGCTACAGTATTCAGCAGCTTGTTCTATCTGAATACAAGCTGAACAGCTTGTTTTCTATGTGAACACAGGTCGTACATTGCTCCAAAAGCTGCATGGTGGCAGTGACATGCTATGTGTGAGGCGAAATGAGAGTTTGCGAGATGCATAAAAATTTGTTTATCTTGCTTTACTTATTTCTTTTTTTCTTTAACAGAATTTATATTTTATTAGGACGGCCAATTACATCACTCACCAGATGGACTAATACTGTTACATAAACAGCCACATCACTTTACCCACAGCAATTTTTTTACATGGTCTCTTACTGAGTATACATACTACATACTTAATGAGTAATAATAATAATACTTATAAAAATATTTTTAAAAATTATTACTTTGAAAGTATTATCTATTAAATCAGGGTTTTTCCATCTCGAGTCCTTGTGGGTCAATGCCCTTCAGGTTTTAGTCGTTTCCCTGCGGATCTCCTCAACACCTTTTCCTCAAGTTCTGCACAAACCTGTAAATGAGATATTAATTTGGGACACGTGAGTGTAGCTAAAACCTGGATGACAGTGACCCCCGAGGACCAGAGATGAGGAAATGTGTATTACATTATTTATCTGAGTAACCAACAAATATTGGGGTGGGAAAAAGGCAGTTGAGTGGAAAAACTCTGGACGAATAACAGCTGAGTCCTGATTTGAATCAAAGGGAAAAGGAGAGATTGTGTTTAAAAAAAAAAAGAAAAAAAAAAAAGCTGCTGAGTTTTCAGCCAGGCCAGTTAAAGTATGTGACTGTCAGACAGATAAGTATAGGACAGATAACTTAGGTCAGACCTCCTTATTTCTATAAGATGGGATGAACAGAACTCTGACATGCAGGTGCTGCCAGAAAGTGTATTTCTATCCACCTGCTTTTCCAACTGCCTTCTAAAAACACAAGTGAACACAAAAAATAAAAGGCTGAAATTAAAAACAAACAAAAAACATTCTTGGCTGAGATGAAAATGTTTGTTCCAGTTAATAATTTAGTTTAGCAAATAATTGATGGCTCCTTGAATAATTACACGCAACAAAGGCCATATTTGTGTCATGTTCTCTCAGCATGTTTTTGTCCAGTTGCAGCTTGTTTTCCTTTTATTACATCATGCAGATATGCCCTCAATCAAATATGTTACTTAATTCATCCCTGCAGCACACATTATAAACTCAGTGAACACAGAAACACTGAGCATAAAAAGTGGCAAAAGAGCCGTTTTACCTTGGCTGCTTCAACTATGAAGTCAGTTGAGGCTATAATAATTAAAAATAGATACTTCTACTTCTTACAGAAACATTTAATCATTTTACTGCCTCTGGTGTAAAACCAAGCTTTCTGCTCTTAGTTTTACAAGCCAGAGTTTTGAAATACTCTCATTCATGAAAGAATCATCACAAACTCATTAGCAAAGGCTGCAGTTGGATGGTGTATCCTTTACTGAAGAGCCACTTAGTCATTTTCATTAAGATCTATATGAGAAATCTTTTTAACATGTTGTTTATCCTTTTGGAAATGTAAATCAACAATGAATAAAATGTCTTAGGGCATTTTCACTCCACAGAAGAAAACAATATTGCATGTAACAAATAATAAGTTCTAACAAATCTTCTTTTAACAACTCATCACCCACTGACTATGTCCTTATAAGATTAATACACAACTGCACATATTTGGAAGAGTTTAATTGGTTTACCTTTTAAAGTGTCAGATTTTGGCATATTACAAGCTTAATTGGCCTAAATTGAGAGATCTTACAAACATTGACTGCAAAATGATTAACTTTCTTGGATTTGTAACATCAAAACTCTTGCCAAGTGCATCTCACTCACTCCAACACATAGTTTGCAATGTTTGGTAGCCAGCCTTCTGTCATTGCTGCATGCCAAATCACGCTTTGTGTTATTAGCATGCATTTTTTGTAGCTTTGTGTAGCATGTTACACAACGTAAGATAATACCCGGACCTGGGATTTTGACCTAACTTTAAACATTTGGTGTGCCATTTTAACAACATAGAATGACACACCAAAGTAAGAAAATGTATATAAATGACTTGCAAAAAGTGCTGAAGGGGGTGTCCTGTTTGCACACATTGCTATGAGATCATGTTGCAGGAACCTGAGCAGGCAGTGCATCAGGTTCAGGTGCAGTTTAAGGATTTATGGTATGTTGTTTATCTCGTTCCTTGGTTATGCTACACAGTTTCCCTTCATTTTTACTATTCTCTGTGTTCAACTCCACCAATATTGGCCATTTTGATCCACCTATAAACCAAGCAGCCACCAGCAGAAAAAGCAGAAATGAACCACACCCACTTCAAATTTCTGACAATACACAAGAAAATTTTTTGCCCAGATGATCTGTTGAGAACAAGCTGGAAGAGCTCCCAAACCAGAACTAAGAGAAGAAAAAATGATGTCATTCTTTTCTTGCAGCCTTGAGAGAGAGAGAAGAACTTTATCTGGTCTTATGGAGTATATACGAGCCAGCCAGTTAGCTTAGCATGCTTTACAAAAGCATGGTGCGCTACTTTATGAGAGGAAGCAAATTAGCTTAGTCTGTTGTCTTTCCCTTTATGAGAAGAAATCTGAGCTTGAAGAAACCGTGGCATGATGGGTCCTAAATGTTCAAAACTGTCAAGGAAAAGACTTTGATGACACAAATATTACAAGAGATAGTTCAAAGTTTTTTCCTTTAGCAACACCTGCTCTCAACTGTCCGTCAGCCATGATAACAAACATGCCAAAAGTTTAAAACCACAGTTTCCATTACTATCACTGGAAAGAGTTTAGAAGAAACACTCATTGGAGAATGATTTAAGAGTGCGGTTAGTGCTGCATCCACAGAACATGTCAGCCTTTCAGCAACATACTCCGACGGTCTTGTAATATCTCAGTGAAAACATTGTACAGACATGAAGTTGGCAGTAAAACACAGGTTTATCTCCACCTATCAAAACACACTGACAACACAGAAACAGAATGCATATGAAACAGCTCACTCCCAAAGAGGAATCTGATGTCATTTGATAAAAATGATGCTGTAAAATGGAAGAAAAAGCAGAAACTGGCACACAACTAAAGTTTTTCAGGAGTATGAGATACTTTAATCTATTCCAGCTTCTAAATTGGGTAAAACACAGATTACATAAGAGCAGACCTTTGCATATTCCTGGGCCTCTGAGCGTGTGTGCAGTCGTTGTGGCAAGAAGTTTGGCTAGTTGAAAGTTTGTCTGGATATCACACACATCTCTCAGTTACACTCTGACGTACACGGCTTTAACTGAAAAACTGCTGCAGTCAGGAGCACAAGGTCTCTGTGTGTAAAACACGCTCCGAGCTTATGTAATCTTAGCAATGCAGAAAATAAAAATTCCTCTCCGTACTCGAGGAATAGAAAATAAGTGGCTCTGATTACATTGTGACTCTATCTAGATTTATATCAAGCTGCAATCACATACTTTATCCAGAGGTCCAACAATAACAAACTCTCTTTCAGAACACTGTCAGCTGCTATTTTTCTGTTTCAGAGTCTTGAAAATGTATATATGTTCTTCTAACGTAAAGAAAATCCAAAGAGGTTGTAGGACTTTAAGGTTTAGTGACTTGACTGATTCATTTAAACAAAAACTACAACAATTTTTTCGTTTTTAGTGACTAAACACAAATTTACTGCTTTTCCCCATTTCTTTTCTATTTTGGGGGTTTGTTTTGTTATTTTATTCTCTTTTTTTTATAACAACTTTAGTTTAAATATCTGATTTCTGTTTCATACGCAAAATATGATATGCAGTCAAACAGTCCCAATGAGTTTTGTTTTTCCTCCACAAATTGCACATTTGGCTTATATGATAAGTAAAACTGTATTACATCAGAGTTGCACGGCTAAGCCTCCTTTTGTCTAACGATTTTATTATAAAGTAGCATCATTTATTTAATCCAAAAGGTTGTTAACACTTTCAAGACCATCTGGGAGACAAAACCGAATCTGCAATATAAAAGTTTCTTAATCCATTTCAGATGCGTAGCAACTGTTTCCGAATTTTGGACAGCTGTAACTGCGGAAACAGAAGTTGCAGCCGATTAATTCTTTTATTCTAAAGAGGAAGTGTTTCAGGATTCATTATGATGTGATGAGGTTTTAAAAACATTTGAATACATATTCAACAGTCACTTAGCCCAAACACACGAAAGAAACAAACTGCAGCAGCTGAAACGGTTTAGGCAAGGTTTACAAGACTAATCTAAGACAATCTAAAGCCTTTCTGGGGTAATGTATAGGGACAGTTTGGACCATGGTGGGGCACAGCATCAGTTTGTTTACAGGTGGCGAAGGAAAAGAAAACCCCACACACAGTAAAACATGGTGGAAGTTCTATCATGTTGCAGGGTTGCTTCATTGCCTTCTCTGCAAGAGGCATTGAACGTATTAAAAAAACGGTGAGCAAATGAAAAATAATCAAGATATTTGAAGTGAGGATGGATCATTTTTCAGTTGGGCAACAGCTGGAAACAAACATCCAACAACACCAAATAATTGTTGAGAAGCAAAAAACTGACTTTAAACTGACCAAGATCTCTCTAAAAAT
>JAOXYM010000019.1:8745551-8755928 GCA_028567055.1 Leptatherina wallacei
AGGCTCCACCCGGGGCTCGAACCAGCAACCTTCTTGCTGTGAGGCTGCAGTGCTAACCACCACACCACCGTGCAGCCGCCGCTGTAACACTCTTGCTCTTTTCTTATGCTGCATAATATGCAGTGAGAGACCTGCAGCATAATCTCATTTAAGCTTCTGAGTGTTCGGTAAAGAAAATCTGTTCCCTCCTGCTCCATCTCTGTTCTGCTGTGGGTGAATACTTCATGTGTTTTCTATTTTCAGGAAGCTCTGTCTTCTTTTGGAGTCGCACTGAAACAAAGTAGATATTTTCTCACAATGCTCTGGGCCCTTTAGTAAGTGCCTACCAGAGTATTGTTGCTGACCACGTCCATCCCTTTATCACCACCCATCTTCCAATGGCTACTTAGGATAATGCACCATATCTCAAAGCTTAAACATCTCCAGCTGGTTCCTTGAACATGATATTGAGTTCATTGTACTCCAATAGCCTCCACAGCCACCAGATCTCAATCCTAAAGAGCACCTTTGGGATGTGGTGGAACAGGAGATTCTCATCATGGATGTGCAGCTGCCAAATCTGCAGCAACTGTGTAATAATATCATGTTAATATGGACCAACACCTCTAAGGAAAGTTTCAAGCACCTTGTTGAATTTATGCCATAAAGGATTAAGGTATTTCTAAAAGAAAAAGTGTCCAACAAGCAAGGTGTACCTAATAAAGGACCCCATGTATATTATAATAATGATAAAATTGGACTAAAACACTTTAGAAAATGAGTTCCATGGTGCTTTACATATGGAAATTAAGATTAATTAAGATTTGTATTAATGAGATGAATAAAAATTCTGTTTAGATTCAAAAGCTTTCTTTGCACAGAAGTCCTTTACACAGTAAACAAATGAGTGACATAAAGTAATCCTCAGTAAGAGCTTGTTCTACCTGAGGTGTCTGTTAATGTCAATGAATTAATAAATGATCAACTTTGATAAAACTGATTATCTACAATGAATTGTGGAGATGAGCTTGTAGTGGGAGAGATGCTGTATACCGTACCGTCTGTGGCCACTAGAGGTCAAAGTACATCAGCAGCTCTCAATAAAGATAAAAGCTTACATTCACCTCTCACTTAGGAAAGTGTTAATTAAAAATCCCATTTCCCAGTCTCATTAAATTATTAATCCTTTTGAGTTATGTTACACTATGAAAGTGCTTTTGAATATGAATTTCTTAATAATAAGTTTTATTCTAACAGCTCTTTAAACATCATCTCTGGGGACCCTCGTGTTTTTTAAAATTGCTTTCTTGCAATTCATTCTCCTTGAACTTCATTTCTCCTACTATTAATACTAATGTTAGGCAGCTACATTTTTCTCACAGAATTCATTTCATGGGGTCACAATAAAATGCAAAACCACAAGTTCTTAGCATAATAACAACAACAAAAATGCTGCAGGCATACAGATGTGTGATAATGTATGGTAATTTTCCCAATGGGAAAACACTAAAAAAGAGAGCTTTCCATTGAGGCGTCACATTTTCAAAACATCAAAAGGAGTTAATGTTTTAGGAGGAAAATTGTGAACACCATTTTTTAAGGTGTGCAAAATAAATAACAAACTGGGAGAGATTATACCCAGAAGGTGCCAATACCTGCAAGATTAAAGAAAACTAAACAAAACCATGTTTTGTTTAGTTCACAAAGTCTATTTAACCCTCTGACTTGATGAGAATTTTGTTTTGTTTAGAAAATTACATGATTCCTGTGAACACCCTGTGGCCAACTCGAAGAAAAAGTCATGAGACAATCCTGACATTATAAAAGAATCATAGAAGCCGCAGAGTAAACTTGCAGGTAAGAGTTCCTCTGCAAACATGTGATTTACAGCTACAGTTACAGTTGCAAAGGCATGTCTGCTTGTAAAGATCTGTGTCGACTATTAAAACCACCACAGATCCTCCCTCAGGCACGTAGCAAAAGCACAATAATTCATTTGAAATCCTCGCTGGCACTTGAGGTTAAAACAAAGTAGGCAAGGAATTTGGTAAAAAGAACAACAACAAAAACAGACTGAAAAAAAAAACTTGACTCAACAGTAGGTAACTATGATTGAAAAAACCTGGTGAGTTAAGTTTGTTTTGGCTCTTTCTTTGTTTTAAACTTTTGTTTTAAACTTTATAAAGTATACTTTTACTTATAAACAAAGGCTGCTGCATATTTGTAATTAATACACACAGTTGTGCTCATAAGTTTATGTACCCTGGCAGAATTTGTGATTTTTTTTTACCATTTTTCAGAGAATATGAATGACAAGAGAAAGACTTTTCTTTCAGTCATGGTTAGTGGTTGAGTGAAGCCATATATTTACAAACAACTGTGTTTACTCTTTTAAATCATAATGATGACAGGAACTACCCAAATGGCCCTGATCACCCTGATGATTTTGGCCTTATAACAAGCACACAAATTGACACAAATGGGTCTGAATGGCTATTAAAGGTAACCATCCTCACTTGTGATCTGTTTGCTTGTAATCAGTATGTGTGGATAAAAGGTCAGTGAGTTTCTGGGCTCCTGAGTCTTGACAGACACTTGCGTCTTTCATCCAGTGCTGCATCAATGTTTCTGCATTCTGAGTTGTGGAAAAAGCAAAAAAAGTGATCTGTGGGAAAAGGTGATTGAACTGTATAAAACAGGATAAACATAAAATAATACAAAATATAAAAAGATATCCAAGGAATTGATAAAGCCATCAGTAATGTTCAAACTCAAATAAGAAGTGGAAAATGATGGATTCTGTTGAAACCAAACCACAGTAGGCAGACCAACAAAAATATCAGCTACAACTGCCAGGAAAGACTTCAAGGTGTCATTGATGTTAAAGGGGCAATACGCGGTATTAAGAACTGGGGTGTGTAAACTTTTGATCAGGGTCATTTGGGTAGTTTCTGTTGTCATTATGATTTAAAAGAGTAAACACAGCTGTTTGACAATGGGTTGCTTCATTCAACCACTAACCATGAGTGAAAGAAATTTTTTCTCTTGTCATTCATATTCTCTGAAAAATTTTTTTTTTTTTTTTTTTTTTTTTTTTTTTTTTTTTAATCACAGGGTTTATAAACTTATGAGCACAACTGTAAGCTTTTGACAAATGAAAAATTCCCTAACAATGCAACATTTACAAAATTTACCAACAGGGTTACTTCCTGTAGTTGAGACACTTGGAAAAAAACTCTGTTGTTGATTGACAGAGCGGAAAAACCTATTTATAGGAAAAGCAAATTAAATGTGAAATATGTGAAAAATAAATATAACAAAATAATTAACTTGATACTATTATTATCATTATTGTTGTTGTTTTCTCTTTCTAGTAATGTATTTTTTTCTTGGTTATTTTGTCGAATAGCATTGCTCCTTTTGTCCACGCGATGTCAGTATTTAGCTATTAATTCCTATTTCAGGACTCATCTGTTTGTCTTAAATACTGACAGAAGTAAAGCGTACCGTTACATATATAGAGCCAAAATAATTTTCAGCAAGAGGGTAAAATCGTCATATTACGTTGTTTACGTTGTATATTGCTGACTCATTGTTTGGTTTAATCAGGCCAACGCTCGTACCAGCTTCCAGTCACATTTTGTCTGTTTTTGTTGACTTGAACACACAGAGGTAATATTCCAGAAATGCTTGTTTATTCAGCATGGCGACCTTGCTAGTCAGAACAGCACTGTTTCTGTGCCCCGTCGCCCCTGCTGTAATGTAAACACATGCTTTCCTGTGTGTCTCGTGCAGTAATAATAGAAGCCAGGTTTAGACTGGGTGATGATGTCACGACCGGGATGCCAGGCCCACGTGCGGGCAAGCAGCGGGTTCCAGCCTCTGGGAGGGTCGACAGATTCTGCCCAGCTCGGGCGCGGTCAAATGCGGAGCTAGGGGAACTATTCTAGCCAGTCTTGGATTATCGCTTTTATTTAAATCACTACCGGTGACACCCCGGGACGCCTCCTTTGAAGCACCTTGCGTCTCCCCCCCTCACCCACCCCCCTCGACGATGATTCGCTAAGAAGATGCGCCGGGCTGAAATTTTCATTGACCTTCGGATCTTCTCAGCAGAACCGAGGCATTGTGACGCGCTGCCGCCACAGGAGCGCTCCGGCTCCTGCCGCTGCCCCACTTAACCCCCCGATCTCGGTGGAAACACAGGTGCTTTGACTGCGTTCTCGCCGCTAATCTTTTGGTTTTCCTTCTAATCAATCAAGACCGAGGCAGATGCCCCTAGCTCTGTCATCCCGGCTTGTACTATGGTGGAGTTTCCATCTCTCAGTCCTTACTGGCCTCTCATCCGCTTTCTGGTACCTTTGGCAATCACCAATGTTGCCATCGATCTCGGGGAACAGGTAACGTCTTTACTTTGCTACGTTGTTTCCAGGTTAAGTAAACTAATAATAAGAATGATAATAAAAGCTCAACTGCTGTTTTGTCTTTGCTAGCAGCCGCTAACTGCTTGGAGCTGTTATTATTCAACCTGGGACAGAAGTGTTGTTAAATATGCAGCAGCCGAGCATCATTTGTAAAGCCCCTGAAAACACAGACACAGTCTCTCAGAACTGACACCGTCCATTTCAGTCGCTGTTTTCTAGGTAGCTAAAGCTAGCTTAGCCGGTAGGCTTAGGTGCTGTGTGGAGGCTTCCATTAGGGTTTATATACATTATTTAGACGGAGAAGAGGCGTGTGAACCCCTCTCTCTGTAGAAGGCCCTTTTTTTAAAATTCTGCTTCCACAAACAGTACCGTCGTCATTGCTGCTACAAATGCAGTGAGTTGTTCTAACACTACACCACCAGCCTGTCATTTGTCAGTAAATCCTAATCAAGGAACATCTGTGGCTGGGAGAAGCACAGATTCAGTCTTTTTCCTGTATAGACATTTTAAAGCTTGGGCATTTCCTGGTCTCTATTAACCAGATGACTGGTCTGATGTCTGCTGTCAGCAGAGAGGCACTGAGAAGATAGTGTGAGAGACTTTTAAAACAAACAAACAAAAAAGAAAAAGCACATTAAAGCTTGGAGTTGTCAGGATTAAGCTTATGTAATGGTTGTGTTTGCTGGTATAAATAGCACACAGCCCTGCAAAGGAGACGGGCAGCTGTAGTACTGCTCTTGAATGAAAATAATTCAGTTTTAAGGCGTTGTGTGGGTGTTTTCTGTCTAGATATTGTGATAGAATTTTTTTAATTTTTTTTTTTAGAACCAACTAAATGTTTTAAATCATGAACATTTGTAACTGTTTTCATGCAGGACAGTTAAGAGCGTGGTGGTGATGTGCCATCTGCTCCGATATATGACATTAGGCTTAGTCATGTCTCTACCGAACTTGTCTTTTTGCAGTCTCACCTCTCCTCTCTTTCTTTCCCTCTCTACAACATCCTGCTCCAGGCCCTCAACAGGGGCATAGCCACAGTCAAGGAGGATGCGGTTGAAATGCTGGCCAGCTACGGCCTGGCCTATTCTCTGATGAAATTCTTCACCGGTCCCATGAGTGACTTCAAGAATGTTGGCTTAGTGTTTGTCAACAGCAAGCGGGACAGGAGGAAGGCTGTATTATGCATGGTGACGGCCGGGGTCATCGCATTCGTCCTACACATCTTGATAGGTGTGTGTTTAACCTTTGTTTGTGAGAACTTGATGACATGCTGTGCTTAAGCCGCATCCTGTAAATATGATGTTTTTGTATTTGTGGTGAACCTGAAGTTTTTGTTGTGACAGCTTTTTCTCTGGGAAAATTCAGAATCCAGGATGTTAAAAACAGTCAAAAAAAAAGGAGAGAAGCTACTTCTGTAATCTTTTCTCACCTGTTTTTCTCAGTTTTTTTTTTTAAATCAATATTTTTTTTCACAGCTTACACAGATTTAGGATACTACATCATTAATAAGCTCCACCATGTGGATGAATCTGTGGGGCACAAGACGAGAAAGGCGTTCTTATACTTGGCTGCATTCCCTTTGCTGGATGCGATGGTGAGTGTACCGAACAGCAGGATTAATCTACACAAGAAGACACAGATTTGAACACACCTGACCTAGAAATGATGGTTATTAATCCTCCGCTCATGCTAGTTTCAATCCTAGCGCATCTCCATTATATGTCCTGCCTTCCAGCTGCAGTTGAGAATACAGGCAAAATCCAGCTTTTGTTTTTCAACCCACCCTGCATTTCTAACTAACCTCTGTCCATTGTTCTGTGTCAAGGCCTGGATTCATGCAGGGATACTTCTCAAGCACAAGTACAGCGTCATAGTGGGCTCAGCCTCCATCTCTGATGTTGTTGCCCAGGTAATGTGATCCTTTTTTCTTTCTGTTGGTTATAGTGCACACAGTAAAGTAGTGCTGTTTCTGTTTTGTGCTTATCGCCGCTGTTTTGTCTTGTAGATCGTGTTCGTGGCCATTCTCCTGCATAGTAATCTAGAATGCGTGGAGCCTCTGCTCATCCCAATCCTTTCCTTGTATATGGGTGCCTTGGTCCGGTTCAGCATTGTCGGGCTGGGTTACTACTGCAACATTCATGACAACATCCCAGACTCTAGTGGACTTGATGTGGGGGTAAATGCCTCTCTTTTTCATAACAGGAAGGAAAATAAGACATCAATATTGGAGTTTTTTTTAATAAAATAAATTGTTATAAGCACATCTTTGGTCCCTGCAGGGTGATGCCACTATCAAAAAGATGCTGAGTTTCTGGTGGCCTCTGGCCCTCATCCTGGCCACTCAGCGCATCAGTCGACCCATCGTCAATCTCTTTGTGTCTCGCGACCTCAAGGGGACCACTGATGCCACAGAGGTTGGTGTATCAGAAATTTAGTTCCACCTGTCAGATCTGTACCTCATCATGTCTTCCTTTTCATGTGAAGGTTTTATTTTCACATCTAATCTGGCTTTTATTAGTTAATTGCCTACTACTGGATGTAAAGGATCATAAAGACTGATTTTACAGCCATGTGAAGCCAGTTGACTAATTTTCCCTTCAAGTTATTGCAGATGAAATGCCAGATGCTAACAAACTCCCACTGGAGCTTTCTGGCTTACAGAGACCCCTAACTACTAGAGATAATACAAAGCTGTTTACCAGAATGAACTGGAAATCATTGACAACACTGGCTGCCAGTGGTTTGGGTGATTCACCATGTACATGTGAAACTCAGGGCATGATTACACTGAGTGAAAACATTCCTACATGTCGCTACTGTTCCTGACGCTGCCTTTTGTTGGTCGGGACACAATAACAAGCTCAAGGCTGTTATCTAGAGATACACTTTAGAAAAATACTGTGAAAGTACGAGGGACACATGCTGCTTTTATGCCGGCTATTGTTAGGCTACTGTTATTAATTTAGCTGTGTGTGGTATTTTCCAAGTTAAATTGGTGGCGCGCTGATGACTCGTCGCTGCCGTGTCTTTGTCATTCCAGGCCGTGGCTGTGCTCACAGCCACATACCCTGTAGGTCACATGCCCTATGGATGGTTAACTGAACTGAGAGCAGTATACCCTGCCTTTGACAAGGTAAACCAGACCCCCCCCCCCCCAACCCCCCCTCACGATAGTTTGTAACAGATGATGTTTTCTGTCAGTGCCACTAATGAGCTCTTTTACCAACAGAACAACCCCAGCAACAAGCTGAACGCTGGCAGCCCCGTCACCAAGTTGCATATCAAAAAGTTTACATTCTGCTGTCTGGCGCTGTCACTCACGGTAAGATTAAATGGTAAATGGACTGTACCTGTATAGCGCTTTTTCTAGTCATGTGACCACTCAAAGCGCTTTGACACTACATGTTCATACAGCACCTATATTGTAACATACTTGGTGCTTGTCTAATCATTCATACACCCGATAGGCACATCGGGAGGCAACTTAGGCTTCAATGTCTTGCCCAACCTCCTGTTTAGTAGACGACAGCTCTATCCACCTGAGCTACAGCCGCCAGATGAGGGTCATCCTTTCTCTTTTTATTCTCAGGCAGAAAATGTCATTAGCTGCGTTTTCAGAATGTGGTTTGTTTTTGTTGTTTTTGTTAAAACTTGCAGAACTGCGGGCTGAAATTTAGGGGGTTCTGCACTCTTTCAGTTACTGCTGAAATATTAATGGCTCAGATACCTGATGCACGTGGTGAAGGTTGCACAGACTGAAAGGCTTAAGTCAAATAAATCTGCTGTATGTAAAGAGTTCTTCTGACAGTTCTTAAGTTGTAACTTCTTTCAGAGAGATTTCCAAAAGATGCTGAAGGTTAGGAGTAAATAATTGATGAATCTGCAGAGTATTATCAAATTTAGATAAAAAACATTGAATAGAATAGAACTAGGCTACTAAAGACTTCTCAAATGTGATGATTTGCATCTTATCTCCTTAACCAAAGCATTATGAAATTCTAAATGGGTTTTGCATTATGTTCAGACCAGAGTGATGACTCCAGATTTGCAGGCTAAGACTATTCTGTTCTGTGCACTGGTCATTATTTAAATGCATATCTTGGATGATTGTATTTCTGCCCATGTGTTCATATGCTCTTTTCACTGACTGCAACTAAAGCCTGCTCCAAAATGATCCAGCAAACTGGTGACAGAACCAGAAAGCTAATCCCTTGCCTTCAGCTATTTGCACACGTATACACATATGTCTGTTTATATAGTTTATGTTTAGAGGCTTCATCTTTTTTCTTTGGGAAAAAGTGTTTCAGTGATTGTTAAAATAACCAAACCTATAGCCTCTCATTGGCTCTTGTTTTTGCATATTGTTCCAGGTGTCATTTTCCTAGAGCACAGCACCAGTCTTGCAGTGCATTTCATTATAAGGTGCTCTTCACTGAGACTTTTGTCCTACTGCAGTGTCCTGGAAAAAATGTCACTGCAGAAACCTTTTATCAATGTGATAGCAGTTGTTTTAGGGCCTTTTCAAAATGTTCTTTTAATCTGTTCTTTGTCATTATGGTTGTATCGGATTCCAAGCAACTCAATATCAAAGTGTACAAGAAAACCTCCTTGACATCTACAGTGTTTATAGGCTTTCTCGCCCCGCTGCATCCCAGATCAGAAAGCTTGTCAGTCAGGGTCCAGTTCCAACACTGAAACAACCAGTCCAGGGTTGTGTAGAAATCTTTTACATAGTTCCTGCAATGTGCAAATATGTCCCACATAATCGTCTCTAAATCCGAGGGCTTTTTTCCAAAATAAAACACTACAAATTCTAAAAAAAAAAGTTAGAGGAACTTACAGAAGTGGACTAATGTTCGTCTGCGGTTTAAATGCAGGCAGACCGAATGTACTTTTTCCTTCCATGTCTTAGTTTCAGGTTGCAGAGAGAGAGAGAGAGAGAGAGAGAGACATATCACAGTGGAATTTGTGAAGAAGCGAAGGGGCTTTTGTATCCCGCTACAGTCCCACCCAAACCTTCAAGCTTAATAAAGTGGGCATTCACATAAAACATGTCAGTTAACACATTTCCAAAAAAAGTCCCCTCACAGGTTTGCTTTTCTACTGAGCAACGCGTGCTGCAGTTACAGGACAAACGCTGCTGCAGACTGTTTTTCTGCTACACCAAAAATGCTTTCCTGATGAAACACCGTGAGCAGTCCTTTTTCCCCCAGTTTGCTGTCTTAACAGCTCGAAATAAGAAAAACAGGAAGTTTGTGGCAGAGGTTGGGTCTTGGAGGAGGAGGAGGAGGAGGAGAATGGCACACCAGATGTGGAATCCTAGAGTTGTAAACAAGTATGTGAGGGTGTGTGCTGGGCTCTGTAGGTACAGGCTGTTGTCACGCTGAAAACAAGCCTTCATGCCAGGACTTTTTGATTACAGTGACACGAAAGGCAGCTCGGGAAGAGCAGCGGAGCTGTACAGCAGATGTATTGCATTTGAGAGCGGAGTTGAGTAACGTGTGTGTAGTGAATCATTTCACCTTTTTATGAAAACAGACTTTATTGGGGATGTCATGACAGTGAGTGTGGATGTGTCACTGTGTTTAGAGAGGCCACAGTTGAGTCAAGGGAGACAGCGGTTTCACTTGAGCAATAGCAATTAGTCACGCATGTCTCCTTGTTAAAGTAATGATACCTGGTAAGGTGATGCCGAATAACATCATCATCAAATAGTCTTCACTCATGTTTTGGTTCAGGGGATCAAAAGTCACAAACCACCTTTTTAAAGAGCTTTTGACTGCTCCTTCTGATAGAAACATAGAAGATGTTATAGTTTATATCTTTGCCTGGTGTGGTATCATACCTCTTTCCTTTTTTAATGGCAAATCACATTTTACTTGGAGTTGAGGTGGACGCTTCAATTCAATTCAATTCATCTTTATTTGTATAGCGCCAATTCACGACAATGTCATCTCATGGCGCTTCACAGACA
>JAOXYM010000019.1:8758798-8772180 GCA_028567055.1 Leptatherina wallacei
AACAGGTTATTTCTGCTCAGATGGGAACATAGTTGAGTTGAAACTATTTTCTCCAGAATTTTAGACATGAAAGGGAGAACGCTTGACTCTGTTGGCTGGCAAAAGTTAATTTCACCTAAAAGCAACCGCAGAGGACAAGTTTTTATTGATATTTCCATCACTTCAATGACCGTACGACTGATTGGGACATCATGTGTGTAAACCTGAGAAGCAGGTAGGTGGGCCTCTTCCTGTGGCGGTTTTAAGCTGAATGGGAACAGAAACGGGTAGCTGAAGGAGAGGTGAAAATGAGTGGCAGTGCAGGCTCTGATACAGGGTGAAAATGTTAAATTCTTTAAACAAAAGGTAACAAAGAGTATTCTTCTGACTGTGTGGCCTGTTGGTTTTAACAATAGAAAAACCTGGATCTGTTGAAACTCGGTGGTTTTTTTAGAAAGCCCGACTCGTATCCTTCGACCAGCCGTGTGCAGGAAAGCCTGATGGCTGGAATGCACAGTTTGAGATGAAGGCTTTCTGGATATTTTCAGGTTTCAGCGAAGGACAGGATGTTAAAATCTGACATTAAGCAGTTCCGCAGACTGACTGAATAACAGGTAGAAGACAGCGTAGGCTGCTGGAAAGTCTGGAAACCATTTACGATTTTGTTGCCGTTTCACATGAGGTGGAGGTTTGTGCTTGAAGGACGGGATTATTGCGGAATCATATTATGCTGGGGATTGGAGAGGCACAACGCTCTGAGATTGTTCAATGTTGCTTGTCATGTGCAGTTATGAGAAAAAGCAAGTACACCCAATGGAAGCTGACTTTTTCTTTTATTAAGAAGAAAACCACAGTCAGCCCTCCTTTTTAAAATGGTACAGACAGGTTGAGCTGGTATACTTAACTAAAAACACCATGAAAATATCTTCTCAACTGATAGATTTAACATCCTCCAATGGAAAATCAGACCTTTCTTGAACTCATCTGTGAGAATTTCCCCCTTTAAACAGAAATAAGTTCTTGTGGGTGGTTTGCATGATTGTCTGCGTGTCTCTGACACTGGTTTGTTATGGAATTTGCTCAGTTGTAAGATATGAGGGTTTTCTTACTTGCACTGTCTGTTTATGCTTCATGCTTCCATTACCCCTGAATCCATGAGTCTTTTAATTTTTTTTTGAGTCGTTATTTCTGAGGATTTGCTAATTTGATGAGGACTGTTGAACTGGAAGTGGACCTTTTTTTTTTTTTCTTTTTTTTTTTTAAACTTCTGCGCATATAGCTTCTTCACACAGTATGATGCAAAATTAAAAGGTGTCATGTCTGAGTGAAGCAAGCCCAAACCATAACACGTCCACCACCATGCTTTCTGACTTTTCTTTTTAAATTCAGATTCTTAAAATAACTACAACATGACTCCACTTTCACATGCAGAATGTTTGAACAAATCACTTTCTGTAAGCAACAGGATCAGAGAGGATCATTTGCTTGTTCAGATGTGTTCGGAAAAGGTAAAAAAATGTCCATGGATATGTTTTGTTGTTAACATGACTCATGATCATAGATGGTGAGTGTTTCAGCAACATTTTACAAGTCCTTGATTCAACCAAAACAAAGAGGTATCTTTCTGCATTTTTACCAGTTGGCATCTTATCTTGTATTTAGTGTGTCCAGTTAACTAAGAGCCACTAATACAAACAGCACTATCTTGTAAGCAAGCAGCGCTGTGAATAAGAAAAAACATGTTTATTAGTCTCAAGGCTGCCCAGTCCTCAATCCAAGTCTGGAGTGCAAACAAATGAACAAAAGGACCATTTTATTTGTCAATTTCAAACAAATTGATGCTTTATTCATGATTACATCAGACAATTTGTACCTCTGTTCCGTCCCCTCTGTTGGGACCGCACAGTAATTGCTTTGAGATGCAATGGTAATACAGCACGCGCCTCGCCACTGCCTCCAGAAACAATAACATTGTCATGCGTTTCCTTGCTTGTTTGTGTTTTTTATATGAGCTTCAAAGGGCCACATTCAGCCCGAAGCCCCCTAATAAACTAATGAAATCTAATGAGGTGTGCCGGACAGCTCTCTTGTGGTGAAATTAATTAGCCTTTGTTCATTTTCCAGCTTTGCTTCGCGCTGTTCTGGACTCCTCATGTGTCAGAGAAGATCCTGGTTGATGTCATTGGAGTGGAGTACGCTTTCGCTGAGCTCTGTGTGGTCCCACTCAAGATTTTCTCCTTCTTTCCTCTGCCAGGTGAGACTCATCGTTTGCACATTCTTCATCATCATCAGCTGTAGCTTTAACTGGGCTGTCGCTCGGACCAGTGGGGTGATGTTTCCACTCTGTGTATGTGTTTACAGTGACCGTTCGGGCTCATTTGACCGGATGGCTCATGACCCTGAAAAAGACCTTTGTGCTAGCCCCCAGCTCGGTTCTCCGCATCGTTGTCCTCATCACGAGTCTGGTTGTGCTGCCTTACATGGGGTAAGAGACCACTGAGAGGGTCACACAGGTCAGCGCTGTGACTCAGGGCTGCTGTTGCTTCCTCCAGAATCCACTTGCATTCTGCTAAAGCTGTAAAGTAATTAGTTTAAAAGGCATGAGATTAGCATACCACTTTGTGTTCCAGGGTTCACGGGGCCACCCTCGGCGTCGGATCCCTCTTAGCTGGCTTCATTGGGGAGTCAACAATGGTTGCCATAGCAGCCTGCTATGTTTATCGACAACAGGTGAGAACACCTGGGTTGAGATAATCGCAAAACACTCTCCTTATTCTTTACAGATACGTTGAACCAGGTGTTTCCTTTACTAATTATAATGGCTGTGTTTAGTTTGAATGGGGATGTAACGGAGTGGAAATCATCGCTAAATACAGGCGAGAACAAAGAGCTTTTATTAAGCACAGCTGTCTGTCTGTACAGCTAGTTCATGTTTTGGCTGCCGAGTTTGCTTTTATCACCGATGTCAGTATTTAAATGATAAACAGAACATTTGTACTCGGTGTTCAGAGAGTCCATGTCTCTGATTGTTGAAAAAGCAAAGCATGTTTATTGACAGGACAGTTTTTTTTTTGTTTTTTTCTTTTAAAGAGAGCCTGTTCTTTTTTTAAGGAGTGAGGAAACACGTTTTCATCAGAGGAATCTGTTGTCCAGTTAGTCATGAAGAGTTGAAATTGTTATACCAAATGAAACATCTTGTAAATTGCTCTAAAAAGTTTTCTTGGTAGTTAAGTCTTTAAAATGCTAAATTTAGAAAGAAACCTGAAGAGGCGTAGATGAAATTTGATATCTGAAAAAAAATGCAGTTGAGTTTTAAATGATTTACACCTGCAGTGCCGGACAAGTCATTGATGTTTTTACTACTTTTTCATAATCATAAACGATACATTTTTCAGGATTTATAGCAGGAATCTCTTAATCCAGTCCTTCAGGACCACCGTCCTGATGTTTCCCTGCTGCAACACACCCGATTTTAATTTAAATGCTTGTCCAACAGCTTGTTGTCAAGTTCCCACCAAGCCTCTTAATGACCCATATGACTCTGGGAGGTGTGTTGCAGCAGGGAAACCTGCAGGACAGTTTCTCTCAAGGACACGAGTTGCTGTAAATCCAACAGAATTACTCTTTATTGTTGGACCTTGCCATGAAAATCATTGGACACAAAGGTTAGCTATCTCTACAGTCCATCTATGATACAAATGTTATAAAACAAGTACATAAAATACCCAGCACACATCCTCTATCCAGAAGCTTTTACCATCAGGTAAACGGTTCATTGCTAGTATATGTAAAAGTAATCTTTGAAGCTCGGATTTGTCCCTTCATCCATATCATTAGGAGTAAAGAGATACATCTTCCACATCTCTTATCTTCCTTATGTCTCCACTTAATTTTATTTGTACTTTTACTTGTCTTTTCAGGGTTTTTATGTAGTTTTTAAGAAATGTGTTTTATGTATTTATTGAATCCTTACATTTCTTTGTTATAAGGTTGGGTATACATGCTGTACTGCTGTTTCTATTGTGTGTGTTTAAAACTGCACGCTAAGGAATGTGACAATAAAGTTAATCTTATCTAATCTGACATAGCCTTAAGCCGCAGGTGGCATGTTATGCAGCACAGATCATACTGTATAAGGACTTGAAAACTAAAACTTAAAAAATACTGTAATTCATGGAGACTTCAAAGTAACAGTGTGTAACAAAGGCTGACATTTAACAACCAAGTTGGAAAAATTAAGCATCTCAATGCCACACACAACAAACTGCATCTGTCAGAAGACTAAATTATTGGTTGAGGAGTAAACCAGTAACATGGGCACAGCTTTGAAACCTCTTCATCAGCATTCTTCTTTTTCTTTATTATAACACGTATGCATAGAACTTCATAAAGTAAATCTCTGAATATATCATGTATTTATTCTAACCAATTAGCTAAAAAATACAACTCGTCAGTACTAGTTCATTAATTAGTGGATCTTGTGTTCAGCAGTGCTATTCAGGTACTCCTGGTAAGGTCCATCTTCTTTCTCTCCCTTTTTTTCTTTCTTTCTCCATCACTTTCCTTCACTAAATTGGACCATTTTCAGCCAAAGAGAACAAAGTGTAAGCAGACAACAATTTTCTTCAGTGGCAGTAGTATAAGGCGGCCCTTCAATACCAACATGCAGCACCTTTACTCTCCATAGCTGCATATAATGAATTACATTTTCATAAAGCTCCTCATCCAAAAACTAAATATGAATTCTGTAATCCCAAAGATTGAAAAATGAACATCTTTAATTACTTGTGTTCGTATTTGATACACATAAGTTTTTGATACTAGGCTTGTAGTGTACCATTTAGGGTCTAAAAATACTTTTCTGTAGTAACAGCTTTTTCTACGACTGTTCAGTCATACCGGTTAATTTCTCTTTTCTTGTTTATGTCCACAGAAAAACAGTGAGATGTCAAATGAGCTGGTAGTGGAGGGCGAAGACTCTGCTCCAATGAGCGAGGTGTGCTCCAGAACTCAGATGGACGCAATCGAAGAGCTCCAGGAGGAAGAGGAAGAGGAGGAGCAGGAGTGAGCAGTGACGGCAGAGGAAGCCCACCTCGGTGTGGGATTTTCCCAAAAAAGGGGACCGCTAGGTGTTCGGGTGCTGGTGAAGAGAGAGGACCCGAGTATGGTTTGATTTCAGAGGGTCTTCATCATGTCGACCTACGCACCATTAAAACGCACACTGTAAAGAAAGCCATGCACCTCCAAGTGTTCATCCATCTGTGTAAATACCGTCACGTCTTCCGACTTTTTCAACATTTTTCTCTAGTTTCTGCATCATCACATCAGTGGCTGTACTAAGCATTTTCATGTGTTTACCGTTTAACAAGGGAAATCGACACGGGAGAACTGTTCCTCCTCAGCGGCAAGAACGATGGCTGTCGAGTGGTAGTGGAGTTGCCAAAATACAGAGTTCATTATTTTATGTTACTTAACTATGATTAAGCAGCAAGGCCTTGCTTGGATTCAAATATAGACATATTGTGGGACTTGTTGGGTTGTGCAATCGTATTTTACATACAACGGTGTACAGATTATTGTTGTTTTCTATAGGTAAAGCATTGTGTATATTTAAATGCCCCGAGGGGTCAGGAATCCCTCTGATCACTGCGTGTTAAACAATACAGTTATGATTGTTCACTTTCCATGCAGTCTGGGAGTCAGATCTACTTTTGTTTTGCCAAGCATTTTTCCCTGGTAGTATTCAGACTGTCCTGTGTACTGTATATACTGTATAGGCATTATTTGGCAAATAAAGTGCTTTATTATTATTAATTCCTTTTCTTACCTGGAATCATTGAGGCATATTGTCCTACATTTGGGGTTTTTTGGGTGAGTTTGACAGCAGTGAGGTCCAACCTTTAGACCAATTACAAACACTGTAAAATGCCACTATCAGGAAAAGTATGTGAGAAGTAAAAGTCTGTACCAATAGACATGTAGCATGAATAATTTGTAACAGTAGCCTCAGATCTCAAACATGATCACTGCAGCAGAATTTTATAAAACCTGTTAATAGCAGACATGTTTACAATATGTAAAAAGAAAGTCAAAACCTTTCCAAAAATGTCCATTTTATTCAAATGCCATCCAAAACTGACAATATAAGAACATTCCTGCAATTGGCATAATCAATGTTTTCCCCAGCACCTGCTCTGAAATTAGGTTGAGGAATAGCCTCTTATCACAAATGACCAACATTCAGTCGTTTTGTGCATTTTTCTAAGGCAACATGGAGGACCAAGCGAGCTTTTTTTCTAATTAATCCAGTGTCTGGTGGTTGAAGCTTTTGCCAGTTTCTGCAGCAAAGTTGGCACGTTCTTTTCTCCAGAACAGCTTGGTTAAAGGCAACATGTTACTTGTTGAGTTTAACACACATCTGCAAACACACACACTCACACTACAAATCACACCTCTGACACAGAGGCTGCTATTAATCTTCCAAGTCTCCTTTTGCTCATCTGGCATTTAACCTGATAAATTATCAAACCCTTCATTGACTAATTGAGACATTTCACTTATAATTACACTTAAAATAAATTTGACAACAAAAAGCAATAAATATACAAAAGTGCCCAAATTCCAGTGTAAACATAATTATCTTTTTTGCTGCCGTTGTCAGCTCGACTGATCTGAGCAGAGCAATGTCAAACAAAAAGGTTGAGGAAATTTAGGCTTTTTTTTTTTTTTTTTTTTACTTTTCCCTTCTGAAATTTAAAATGACACCCAGCAAACTTATCTGGATCAAACCGATATGTTCACATAAGCAAGTAGAAAACTATACAGTACAGTGTGTACAAGAGCATAAACCACATCTTGTACAGGGTCTCAAATCAGCACATTTTCAAAGGAATATGTTCTCATTTTGGGACATATGCTTATTTAGCCACGAGTTAATATTTGAAGCCACAGTACGGAGAATATTAGCATGGCTTACTTACCATAAGGACTAGAAACAGAGAAAATAAGTCTCTTTTTCTTTCACCCAAATAATTTGAACAACTTTTGTTGCATTTTTGCAAACAAATTCATCCTTTTACAAAAACGGTAAAACTACCTCAAGCATTTTTTTTTTAATTTTCTAAAGTTTTCTTTTTTTGTCATATTTAATTTGTTACTTGCTCAACACATACACAGCAAAAGGAAATTAGCTTATAATGAATAGGACAGAATAAAGTACTAATAGATCCTGACATTTAAACTAAGTAATCATAAAGCTAGGTTGATACCACCTCCTCACACCCTCTGCATCCATATATGGCCATTCCTTCAAAGCACACTGCCTGAAAATACTAGAGAGCCACCAACATTGATTTAATACATGGTTTTGAACAGACAATGAAACGAGATTAAACTAAATCCTCACGTTTTAGAAGTGGTGACGGCTGGATTTTCTACCTGAGAACAAAGCTTATTAAATTGCTCTCTTTTGCTTTTAGATTTCATAGCTAAACTAACTGGTTACAAGCTTTGATTTGATCTGAAATTAAGCTTTAATTCAAAAGCATGCTAACAAGCATATTTCCCAAAACTATTCCTTTAATTGGCATAACTATCTTCATCGACCTGAGGAGCGTTTGTATGGCAGGAGGTTTCCCTGCAGCCGCAATCAGCTGGAGGGGAGTATTTTCTGTGGCTCTGGAGCTTCTATAACTGGCACATTGTAGTGGCGGTCATCTTCTGTGACGAGGCACACGGACTGCCAGTCGTCCTTATGGTCATCTGGGTAGTAGGTGACAAACTCCTCTGTGTCCGCCTTGTATAATCTGTAAACTTGAATGGTGCACTGCAAGGCATAGCCCAGCAGGAACATCTCCACCTGCACAGAAAGACACAAAGTATGAAGATAATTATACAGTTCAGGAGGAACTCCTGCAGTCTGCTGAAAACAGTGATGTTTCATCAGCTGTGCATGAATATAATACTTATGGGTGGAGTGTCTTTACAGAAGCAGTGCCTGTAAAAGCTTTAATTAATATACTGAGAATAACAAATCAGCCAACGGCTCACCCTTCCTTAAAAACCTCCTTTCTCTCAAGGCTGATGATGAAGAGGTACAACTCAATAACATCACAAGCACCAGCATGTTTTGCTGTTCAAGTCCGAGACTCGAAAAATGTTACACACCCATCTCGTGACATCTCACATTAACTTCTATTTGCTGATCAGTGAGACGGGGATTTATTCAAGAGGAAAATACAGCTTCAGTGAAGCAAAGGAAATCCTACTAGGTACTTTCTAATAGCTCATTTACCGTAAAGATGATAAGTAAGTAAACAAACAAAAAAACAAAGGCTCAGTTTCTCCTACCTGCTCTAGCCCAGCACTGAGGCCAACATGCCTGAGGTGGTTGGAGAGGAAGGAACGTGGACAATCGGATGAATCTCGAGCAAACAGCAGCCAGCAGAAGAGAGGGACATCTCCACCCCCCTGCATGCGGCTGTGCAGCTCCACCGCTCTGTCCAGCATCAGCAGTTTGAGCGCCTCCAGCAGCCCGAGCTCTTCTTCTCCACCCTGGAAAACTTGCTCACACAGCTGCAGCCGCTCTGTTGCAGAGGAACAGTCGGCTGCTGCCTGCCACTGGACACAAATCAATAAAACACAAGTCATTTAAAAAGCACAAACTTGGTAGCAGTAGATTATAAGTCAGGATGATTTATGCACCAGGTGCCATAAATATCCACACCGGTTTTTACAGAACTAAAAAGGATTATATACTATATTTATTAGTGATAAGACAGTCTTTATTCCAGCTTTGCAGCATCTACTTACACAATCTTTAACCCCACAAGAGCAACATATCTGCTGACATTTGTCTTTGCTCACAAAGACCCATTATTTCTTTATCTGTCATCAGTTACTGATTTGTTTCCACATAAAGGGAAAATATCTGGTCAAGAAACTAAGCTTTCTTTGGGACTATGCATACTTCATCTTCAGTCAACACAATTTCATTTACCAAAGAACTATTTCATTGAAGGGTGTTTTTTTCCCCTCCTGTACATACATATACACATCACAGGCTAGTGACACAAAGTCCTCCTGACAGCCATGCACATAACCAGCACACAGCTAATAAAACAACAGAGGTCGGACTTTTAAAAACCAAGTCTGCAGTAAACACCAGAAATCCTCAACCTAACAGTGGAAGAGATGGACTATAAACTCTTCTCTGGGCCTCTGACTGTTACAGTAAAGGGCAACTGTGCTTTTATTAGTTCAAACAGCTCTTTTGAGGGTCTGTCCATCCCTCCAAATCCTTCGAGATTTACCAGTCTGAGTTAATGATTCAGAAGAGAAAAAAAAAAGAACAAAACAAGTCCTGCAGCCTTCAGCAAACTACCTCCCTTTGACATATGGGAACAATCACAGCCAAAATCTCTGTTGAGGAATATCAATACCCTGCTGTGGTTTACTCATGCGGTCTTAAAAATATTTTCCCACTATACGTCTCATCAGATCTGCAGCTATTACCGTATTTCGGAGAAGCTCCATGTAGCCTTTAAGCTGCTGGGTGGCATCTCCTGTGCCATCTCCGGGAAATTTCCACTGGCTTATCAGCCCTTCCTGTGCCTCCAGTTGCTCTGGCAGCTGTAAACAAAAAAGTAAAACATCAATTATATTAGAAATGAATCGGGTCACTGAAGACTGCAGATTAGTCAGAGCTTTGTTTTTTAATTATTTTTCACGAGCATACTTGTATACAAAATAAACGTATTAAATTTGCAGGGAAGTTTTGTAATCAAATGGGTAAATGATTATAACCTCAGCTCAAAGACAGGTGTGTTACACACGATTCGGTAGGGGGTGCTGTAGCAGGTAGCACACAAAGGTGTTAAAATCTGATGAAGTTAGTTAGAAAGTTTAGGCTTTGCCATTTTAGAAAAAAAGTTTAATTACTGTGCTAGTACTATAAAGACTGGATTATTTAAAGGGTATGTAAATATATTAGCCAGAAACAACTGTCCCTACATGTAACATCAGCACCTATCTAGTAGTAAAAAAGAAAGCCGCAGTAAACGGGTAAAGCCTTGCCCGTACAAACACTAATTCTTATCATGTATTGCGTTTACAATGTAAACACAACACAGAGCAATGGACAGACAATGTAGACCAGAGTCTACCCAGCTTTTATGTAACACAAGAATGACAAAAACAAGGATTTTGACCTGTCTACCAACTAATCCTGGTTTGCTCTGCTGTTTTTTTTTTTTACCAGTGGAGGTGTAAATAAGAACTACTAAAATATGTAATGTCAAAATAGCATTGGAAGTCCCGTGTTGCATGCATAAATGAAGACACGCTACAGGGAAATGGGGGTCCCGCCGTCTGTACTAAACTGATTATCAGTTAATCTCTGATGTTCAGAAGAAAGAAGCAAGCAGGGGGGGAAAAAAAAAAAAAGAGAACAAAACAAGTTCAGTATGTTTGTACATCACTGCTCTGTGGGGTCTTGATATTTTAACAGAACTGCTTCAGAGCCTGGATTACATATGATAACTCAGGCAGTTTCTTCTGTGAGAGAGAACGCCCTTCGGCTGCTGGGGGGTGGGGGTGGGGCGTTAACACAGAAAGAAACATTTGAGGTCATCAACAATCACATTGCAAATCAGCTTGATAGTATTTTTATTATAGTTGGTGTTTTGAATCAAATAGATTTCAAAATAATATTTATGTTTTAAGAATTTTAAGTGTCAACAGATACATTTTGATATATTTTCGTCCTCCGAGGCTCTGATTTTTAGACTTGCTGGTCTCTTACAGATTTTATTAGTTCTTATTTAGTTTTTATCTTTAGAAGCTACCAGTTCACAAGCAACTGATTTTTGTAAAACACCACAGACGCTTTCACATGGCATCCTTAGATTTCATGGATTTTACTGTATCTGGCCATGAATATAGTTTTTAACAGCTAATATCCAGGTATTAGTACACTTTCTCCACAGTGTTGCAGTAGTCATATTTCTAATGAAAGAAGTGTGGCAGAGTTCTGTACTCTTTTCAAAAGCAGTTACCAAAATTGCCTGCACTTGCAGGTACCAACGACCCGGCCAGTCATTTTAATTCTGCCTGCTTGTCCACTCTTGATGTCATTGCTCCAAAGAAACTTAAAACTAAATCTCTTCACAAGAAGCAGCTGTGGACTGATGACAATATTCACAGCTGAAAAAGGGAAAAGTAGGAAGCAGAGTAGAAATGGAAAAAATCCAGACTTTAGATACATTTCAATATTATGAAGGATTCATTGATGCAAGAAGACATCTTTTCTCATAGTTGATATGTAGCAATAAGCATAATCCCAGGTTTTATTTTAAACTGTTGGCCACCTGGTGAATCCAACTCCTCCTAGTGTCCTAGTAGAGTCCTCTGATGACTGAAATATTTTAAATTATTTTGATGACAATGTTGAGTTTTCAAGAGCTCCAACTGTCCCCTGTGCCGGTCTTAATGATGCTTTTTTACCCTCAAAGAAATTTTTAGACAATTTTATCCCATATCTCTGTCTGAATTTTAAGATGTGGTTTAACATAGAAGAGTGTCTACCAGCCCTCTTGATGTTGTGCCCTCTGAGTTCTTAGTTCAGGTAATTCACTCCATTGGGCCTGGCCTGCTTTCTGTTTTTAAACAGCTCCCTGTTAACTGGTTGTATCTCTGATAATTTCAAAACTGCATGTGTGAACCCTCTTTTAAAGCTGGGCTGGATCCATCTCTCCACCACAATTATAGACCATTTTCTAACCTTTTACATACATTGTTTTTAGAAAAAATAGTGGCCACACAGTTTTTAATGGCACTGGAGGAAAATTTTATATTTTAAAATGTTAGTCTTGGTACTTCTGGACCTCAGTGCTGCTTTTGACACAACTGATCATGTCATTCACTGGGGATGGATTTCCGGGTCTGGTTTAAACTGGTTTTCATCCTATCTTTCTAATAGTCGATTCTGTCACAGCAAACAGCTTCATGAGGTTATTTTCTCTTGTTAAGTATGGCGTGCCTCAGGGGTCAGTTTTGGAACCAATTGTATTTTCTTTGTATATGCTTCCCCTGGGAAACATTATACAAAGACATGATGTTATGCTTCACTTTTACGCTGACAACACACAGATATACCTTTAGTAGATTACATGAAACGTCTTGGCGTCTGGTTTGATAACAGCCTGAACTTTGAATATCACAAAAAAAAACGACGCGCACCTCTTAAGACCAGACGTGCATCCCAGCTTCACGGACGCAGCAACGCGGAAGTACTCCCTTGCGATTGCTCAGATTGTAATTACTTGTTTCCGGATGTTTGACAATGTTTAATACCGCAGGGAACAGTGACAGAATTGTTCCAGATCAGATGACAGTTTACATTACTGATTCTGCTGCCACATTGCTGATTTGTTGCAGAAAATCCACAGAAAAGCCAAACAGGACACACCTGGAAAATTAGCGAGTGCAGCTCTATGCTAACAGCACCAAATAAAGACTGATCAGTACATGTAAGTAGTAGATAGTAAACTTGTATGTTGAATCATTGAAAGAACTCTGCCTTGTGGAGTTTATCGGTCGGTACCACCCTACTGCTACCTGCAGATCCGGAAAAGAAACAGCCACAGGATGCGTTTACCCTACGCTCAAGTATAAACACACACAGCCTCTGTGTCAGCTCAGCGGGGCCGACCTGACACAGACGCAGCGCGAGAATAAACCCAACTTAAGGATTGCTCTGCTGGAGCTGAGCTCGGCAATGGAGGGGGGAGGAGCTTTGCAGAATAGGAGGTGCTATGCAGTAGCAGCTGTTTTTGCTCCCCTCGGTGGCTTCCACAGGAAATTCAGGGATTTTTCTCAAATATGCATGAATGAGTGAGAGCAACCCGCGGAGCATGTTTTTAGGGAGGGAATGACACGATAACATGATAAAACGCTGAAAAAAAAGTAAATTTTGCCCATTACCCCCCACCTTTAATGTACTGTTTTGATGATCTGTAAAGCACTTTTTAACATTTGTTTTTTAAAAGTGCTCTATAAATAAAGATTATTATTATTATCCTTTAATCCGAATGCAAGTTAACACCCCAGAAGAGGAGGGGATAAACCCTGTACCCTTGCCTGGGGCATGCAGCTAAAGTTGTGGCATCAATCTTTAATCACATTATCATGTATAAACTTTCCAAGAGGTGCATATTGAAGACTTCTTGTTTATGACTTCTGTTTTAGAATAAATGACCTGGAAGCTGATGTCAGCAGCAAATCTTTGCTCATTTAAAAGTTACTCACTGTTGGTCAACTACATCTCTGAGTTCTCTTTCATAGCATTCGTTTCGTGTCTCACTATGGGAACGCACTGGGCGTGACCTCATCAGAAGCTCTTATTC
>JAOXYM010000019.1:8788604-8848833 GCA_028567055.1 Leptatherina wallacei
TCTGGGAGTTTGTTCCACATGTGAGGAGCATAGAAACTGAACGCTGCCTCTCCGTGTTTAGTTCTGACTCTGGGAACAGAAAGTTGACTTGTCCCTGATGACCTGAGGGATCTGGTACTACATATATTACCTTCTTGGGTCAGCTGTGCTTCAACATTAGCATGAGCAATCGGTTTAAAGGACATTGTAGATGAGTGAACAACAGTTTTCCTGCAAAGTCTCTTCTCAAAACAAGTGTTGATGTTCTTCTGAGCCATATCTTCTTCCTGTTTTTTGCCCTGAATGGGAATAAGTGGTAGGCTATAGAAAACAGGTGGATGGATGTTTTTTTTTTTGTCTGCACAGTTACAAATATATGGGTGCAGAGGACCCAGTGGACCTTTGAAGACTGCTGCAAAATATGAAATGCACATCACACAGTCGTTGTGCAAGAACAGACACAGAAAGTATGAATATATATTTATTTCTGCACAACTCTTAACATAGGCGGATCCAGGAGTGGAGGCAAGGGAGGACTGGCCCCTTTGAAATATGATTGCCTCCTGAGGTGCCCCTGTCCCTCTGATGGCTAGAGTCTTTACAGCTTTGTAAAAGTTGAAACTTGTAGCACTGTAAACTATAGTGATGCTTTGTTTTTATTTTGTGAAAACTAAGATAGTAAAGGAAAATAGATCACGCATGGATCTTCCTAAAAAGGGTGAAATTTAAATGCAGCTGTTCTGATCGGGCTGAGATGCAGCATGCCGGTGCACTCACTTTAAACTGGGAAGCTGGACTTAATTCCCATTTGTAAAAATCAGCAGGAAGACTCCCAAAGTCAGATTTCTGACTTGGAAAGTCAGAGGAACCTTACCAACCCTCACCTTCAAATTCAACATAAAAGTCCCACACAAAAAAAAAGAAGAAAAAGATAGCTGTAGTTATAAAGTGTTTATAAAGCACTTTTTTCTTAGTATCTATTAAATCAATCGCACATCTAGACTTATCCAAAATCTATCAGTGTATATATTGCTATGATGGTTGTGTCAGCTAATGTTGCTAATAATAATCTAGTCAGTGATCACAATGAGCAACCCCTACTGGTTTTCTAACTAGCAACTAGAGCATAGTCATCTTGGGTGTGACATCATTCCCAGCTTTCTGAGTTCTGATGTAAATAGAGCACAGCATCAGACTGCAGGCAGAACCCACTAAGCACTTTCGTCGGTTTGTAATCCACTAACGTGGTCACAGTATGTAAGGACATCGGACAAATACTGGGTCTCTCTTTTTAAATGTTGTCCTTATGTGGCTCCTGATTAGGAAAAATCCTACACCTGTTGCTGTAGGACAAAAGGAAGTCAACCTTTCTTATCTTATTAGGCATCATGAACTAGCTAGCTATGCTAACACAAACTCCTTTCATGCTGCCCATTTGTAGTAATATCTACTCTACCAACCCATCCTAATCTGCTGGTTAGCTGAACATTTATTTTTTCATGACAATTAAAAATGTTAAGAAATCCTCCACTCATTAAAAGTGCAAATGCTATAGGACAGATCATTGCTGTAATAGTATAGACCGATGTTTCTCAATCCTTGTCACCGGGACCCACTGCCCAGCATGTTTAAGATGTGTATGTATGTTAACACACCTGCATGAAATGAATGGCTCGTTAACAGGCTTTCAAAGAACTTGATGAGGAAGTTCTGAATCAGGTGTGTTGCTGTAGGAAAACATTTAAAACATGCACGGTAGGGAGTCCCAAGGACCAGGATTGCGAAATATTGCTATAGACGACTGATCTCCTAAATGGACACAATTTAGGAGATCAGTTGTGTGGTAAAATGAAAGCAAATTTTGATGCACCATCTTGTAGATAGAGGTAAGTGAGAAATGATTCAGGGTAAAAACTGACGTGCATTCTAAATATGTTAATCAGAAACATGTCCAGGACAAGTCAAAGGTTTTGTAGAGTGTCCAAAACAAAAAAATAAAACAGTCCCATCATTAGATTAATCACAAAGTTTGTGGATTTTCTTGAATATGTGTGATGTTATTTCATCACAGAGATATTGCATGCTTGAAATTAAACAAAAAAGATATATATATATATATATATATATATCTTTTTTTTTCCAAAAAAGGACATTTAATGATGAGATTATATTTAAAGTTATCAAATAAATTCTAAGTTAATTTAGTATATGTTGGACACCAAAATTATAAAGTGATATAATAGATGGTTAAATGGATGATGGCAAACTGTAATGATTAGTAAAATACTAATAATAATGGTTTACAAGGTCAATGCAAACAAATCTTTCTTTATCGGCAACCACAACCAGAGATCTGTGTGAAATAAATACACACTCTGTATTTACAGTTAAATTATTAAAACTACGTACTGACTTACACTAACCTTTTTTTTTTAATATGATGGATGTTTTTGTCATGTCCTTGTGTATGTTCCCTGCATTCAGAGGAAATGTATTTGTACGTCTAAAAGCCCGTTTGAATGAGCTGGATGTGAACTTTTAAATAAAGTGTTATTGATCGTTTTCTTTATTGACTGTGTTTGTGTGAGGCAGGTGGAAAGCAGTGTGAGCAGGTGTGCAGCTGCAGTCTCTCACCCATTTTGTTGATACTTTGGGGGAAAAAAAGAAAGAAATTCCTGTGCAGGCTATTTGAAAACAGAGACGTCAGAGCCTAAAGATGCATTAAAAAAAACCCGAGCTGCTACAAAGTTAAATGGACTATGGACCGACGCAATCAGCTGCTCAAGTCAGACAGGTGTCTCTGTACAAGCCTGGGCTATTAACACTTCTACCTGCAAATACCTCACAGTGTGTCATTGCTAATAATCCTGAAAAAAGACAGAAAAACCTGAAACAACAGTGAAAGCAAAAGGGATCATATGCATGGCCAACCTCGATTGCATGTGAGGATTGGTAATTGCACCCCTAGAGGCATCTGGGTGTGCAGAGCAGCAAAGTGGGAGACGCCTGAGCAGCTTGGGCTTTGCAGTCAGTGTACCAACATCTCAACCCTGAGGAGGAAGTGAAAACAAGAAGGCGGAGGAGTGGAGGGTGAGGGATGTACAGACAGTTCATTTACCCAGAACATCAGCCCACCGCACATTGTCTGAAAGATAAGGAAAGTGAATGCTTCATGCCTGATGGAAAACAAAGGCAGCAATTTAAAACCATCTGCATCCAACACATGCACTCTCTCTCTCCACCTTTCTGTTTCTGTGTCCTGACTGATATTGAAACATAATCCATTTGGAGCGCCGACATGTCATTATATTTCTATTCGGTTTTCCTCTCCCCATTCAGGACCATTTCAGGTGGTTGTAGGTTGAACAGGAATGTTTTATTTCAACAAGTCAGACACTCTGAGTTTTCATAAAAAACATTAGAGATGGAGGAACAAAAAAAGAGGAGAGTTTACTTTAAATCTATCTTAAAGAGACCTTAGCTGCTCCCGTTAGCCTCTGCAGGTTCAGAAAAAAAAAGAAGAAAAGAGAAAAGAAAACTGAACAATGAATCACAAAGATTCAGAGATCAAAACTCATCTTTACTGCTCGGCTGTCTTTACTAAAAACATCGTACATCACACAGGCTTGGGTGCAAACCTCCGAATAGACTGCTCTTAGATCTCCAGTAAGTAAAGAACATAAGAAGAAAAATGTGGGTTTTCCACGAAACAGTTTTCTAAGAGTCGAGATTTTAAGTCAAACTTTGTGTGTAAGAGTCTCTCTTTATTTTATTGATATATTTAATATTTATGTATATATGTGATTCTGTACTATTACAGTTTGTGGGAACAACTTTACTTATTGCACTGAATTTGAACACATCATTAGAGCCTCCTTCATTCATTTTAAGGGAAACCATGGCTATTTCTAATCAAAATGAGTTGAAATATGGTTATAGCTTATGTTCCACCTTAAGCAAGGGCTCCAACTGCATTGCATTTCTTTATCCTGTAAATTGTCCTTCCAGAAAGAGTGTAAGGATAGAGGTGGTCCGACATGTGACTGGACTTGCCGTTCATTTAAACGTCAACTAATGCTGAAAGAAAAATGTGTTTCACATTCTACTTTTTTTTTTATCAACCCCCATCTACTTCAATTCCACTTTATGTATGTAGCACTTTAGAAACAACACAGGTGACCAAAGTGCTTTACACAAACATAAGAGTAATAAAATAATATATTAAAAGCAAATCAAATAAGTAACAAGAAGAAAATAGTCAAATCCAACATCTCAAACTGAATTAAAAGTCAAAGAGGGGAAAAAAAGAGAAGTGTTTTACGTAATTATTTTATTACAGCAAGTGAAAAGACCTCTTCAATGTTCTATGTGCAACGGTAGAGTGCAAAGGTTTAACGTAACAGTTGATTTCAGCTGTTCAGCAAATTAAGGCATCCTTTTGCTGAAATTTACAACTTATTTAAATGGTTGACAGGTCTGGACTATTGTCAGGCTAAGTCAGCAATCAGAGTAATTTACTAATTTTAGGTGTCTTTTCAAATGTGCAAATCATGCCATACACACTAATGCCTCTTCACACCATCACAGAGGCAGTTGAAGGTTTGGTGTTGACTTATAATAGGCGGATTCTGAGTCCCCACTAGTTCCCTGTGAAGTGGACGGCACAGGGTGTTCAGTCATGTTAAGTAAGACTCTAAACCCTAAAAAGCAGAAACAATCAGTTAAGGGAACTGTGTCTAATAAATGTTATTGTAATTTAAGAGGAGGGTTACTGCAAAACAACAATGTTAAACTGTAAAAAAAAAATCTTTTTTTTTAACAAAACAAAATATTGTTAGTCATTATAACCAGTCTATTGGAAAATAAAGCTGATGTTTTGGTGATTTAGCTGTGAAACTCAGCAGTGATAATGTTACCATTTGTTGATAAAATAACTACAGTAACACTTGGAAATATTCAAACGGACTGAACTACAACAAAGGCTTTTCTGACTTTGTTTCCACTAAACACTGAATGTCCATGAATGCTTTTCTTTTTTCAGAGCTAAATCAAGTTGGCTATCATTGCCCTTGTTTGGGCCTGAAGAAGACATTGAAACTTGGGTTTTGCTGAGCTATTAAGGTCCAAATTTGATCACAGATGTTAAAAAACGGGGTTTTGCCTTTATATAGGCACGTTTTCAATGCTGTGAACAAATACTTTTTCACCTTTCTCTTTTAGATCAACTTTAGATGTAGCTCAGACGTTTGGAAAAATGGTCTTTTCAACATCTGTTCATCAAAATTTGATGGGCTGGTGGTTGAGGTTTTTTTCTCCTTACTAGAAGAATTGTGTTACTTTGTGTTTTCAGGGTACTTGAGAAAAAAAAAAGGTTATAATTGAAGACATTTATGTCAGCAATGCCAATCTTAGTGCCATGGCTTCTATTTTGTGTCCTCTGCTCTTACCGCTTCTATATTTTTGTCATGTCTACGTCATTCCAGTTTCATATTTTGTCCTTGATACAGCAATGAAAAACAAAAGCAAAAACAGACAAAAATGTGCAATTTAGACTCAATTCCCTTTTCACTTAACTGTTTGAAAGATGTTCATACATTCCACAATTATTCAATGATCAATATGTGTGCAGGCCATCCACAGTGAATCTTGATTATTTTACATTCTCAGATATTTTGTTAGTTTGAGGAAATTCCTTTTGGAAATACCTTTGATCAATTAATGAAAATATTTTATGTGCGTAAGATCTCTTGACATTGTTTGAGTTTGGTACATTTACACAAGTCAAAGTGTGAAGAACATTCACAAAAGGCTTAATCAGGATTCAACACACTGTGTCTTTGGATGAATTCTATAAAACTTTAAATTGGACTCAAAGAAGAAGAAAACTTTCCAGCATGACTTTTTTTTTTCTCTGTTTGTTTTAAACCAGATTCATATCCACAAATGACTGATAAAAAGCTCAAACCCCAACACTTACTCAATAGTATCTGCATGGGAACTCCTTTCAACTAAGCTGTTACTCTTCGTTGAAAAGCTCAGCTATGGGGCTGCACAGAGAGAATGAAAAGTAAACTGTTATCAGCAGCAGAATACAAACAGTTTCACAGAACAGATATGGGCCAGAAGCTGCGTCTGCACAATTACATTGTTAATGGCAAAGACAATGAAAATGGCACGGATAGAAAACAAAAGAATATCAAATAACTCACTCAAGCTGCGTATACCTCAGCCATCACTGCTCAAGAGTACACCCAGTGTTTTGAAATGAAGGGGGAGAAAGCTGAAAGGAAGACGAAAAAGCATCTTGAACATCAGTTTTCAGTCTAATGTTAATAATTTATGTTGTCTGTGCTTTTTATTATTATTATTTATTTATTTACTACTTTCTTTTCGGCAGCCTGCCCGTTTTTCAAAGGCATCATGGACAGGGAAGCTGGATCAAACTTTTGAGTTTAGTTTCAAAAGGCTTTCTCCTCGTTTATTTATATATATATCGTCTTCTTTACACTTGTCTTGTTGTTATTTGGTGAGGCAAACACATGAAGCTTTGATGAGAAGCAAACCTGACATGTATTCTTTCCTACGGACCCAGAGGAAATCTGAATAAATGACCGAGACTCTTTTAAAAAAAGCATGCTGTCTCATTAAAATACTTCAAATGGACAGTTAAAGCCATTCACTCATCTTTCCACTGTCAAACAAGTCAAACTGGGCTCCACAGTGTTTAACAGGGTGATTTGAGATGCTCTTGACCATGACCTCGCAAACATAGAAAAGCCAGGGAACTTTATTTTATTTGACACTTTCAATAACTCTTTATGTGTATTCATTTTTAAAAGATGAAAAGGAAAGTGATGTTTTAAAAGCATTTGTACTGCACTGAAAACTCTGAACTCTGTATCCTGGACATGCGTAACTTATGTACTATATTTTTTTTTATCTGAAACTCATCAAAAGGAAAGTAAGAACTCATTTTCTTTGAACATTTTTCTGGAAGAATATAGAGTATCACAAATTTCTTTGAAGAAAATTGGCTTTATTCCAACAATATAAAGCAGGTTAAAGGGAGCAGATGTCTGAAGGTCGACAGAAAACGCTGCAGTAGTTTGACTAGGTTTCCATACAGAGCAAATTTTGTCTGCAGACAAAAACACAGCTTTTGCGAGTACTCAGGTTTTACTTTTATGCCATAATTGAAAAGTCGTCTTCTCCAAACAATTGCAGAGTTTTCATATTTTAACAGTAATCTGAACCATGAATGTGTATTTGACAATTTACTGTCATTCATAATGTGTGATGTAATTTGTACCCGGACCGTGTCTAGTATTTTGAGCAAATTTAGCATTTCATGAATCTTAATGATACAAAGGTGTTCCTTGACGAACAGTTAATGCTCTGATGCACCAGTTGTGACAATACTTGAAACTGGATATAAATGATGCCTTCGAATGCAGCTCATTAGATTGTAACTGTGATACAAAAAGCCATGAAAACGACTCCTCCTAAGCACTTTAACATGACCTCCCTTGGTGTTCATGTACCAGAAGTTCAAATTAAGTGGTAGGAGGGGTGGTGGTGGAAGACAGTGGTTATTTTGTGAAACCATTAGGAGAATAGTTAGGCGACAAAACTATTTGGCCAGGTTAATTGCAAAACCTAGATGTGAAAATCACGTTTGGGCTTCAAACACACCATTCCACGATGAAAAGGTGTTGATTGTGTTTTCTTTTTCTTTCAATAATTAAATTGAATCGCCTAAGCAAAGCAACACTACGATATTTGCCTTTTTATTTTTTCTTCTGTGTGACTGAATTTAGCTGCTTTTGCATCTTCGTGTTTATGTGGTCTGAAACACCCGCTGACGAGTGTTTGAATATGGTGCCAGTTAGCAAAGCATTATGTCATTTATTTTCCTAGCTGAGGATAGCTGCTGAATCATTTAGCTCTGTGGATTAAAAAACAGGATTACTGAGATTGAAATCAATATTTAATACAGTATATACAATAATTCCTAGATTTGATTATGTTATTTAGATGTAACTAAATAAAAACAAATCACATCCCACAATAGAGAATGTAAAGTTGACATCTCGCTGTGTTGAATTTTGAGTTATTGGATTTGTTTTGGTCTATCTATGAGAAATATTGGGAGGATCCTGTTAGCACTATGGCTGCATTATGTCTATCCAGGACACTGCATACTAAATTTCAAGAATCTGCTTTTATGCACACATATTCACTGTAAGTTTAAAACAAAATGTTTTTAATTTTGATTTTGGCCAGATGAAACCAAAACTGCATCTAAGCTAAGCTAGTTACCACATGCAGATGGCTGGTCTTTTTTCTTTTTATTACCCCCATGATTTATTTTAACTATGATGATTTATGATTTTTATAGGAAGATATATCAAACCAAACAAACTTGACCAGCTGGCTTTATGTAAAGTACCGTATGTGTATATCATGCCATTCCATAACTTCCATTTGCAAACGTCGCTGCCTGAATAGATTTGATCTTGTTTGGCAAAAATGGCTAAAATCTAGTGGAGAAGGGAATAGATGGACAAAGGAAAATGAGAAGAAAATAGATGGAACTTACCAGAAAATCTAAAATGGCATCACTGAATGCAAAATCTGTTGACAAACATATTTAAAATTTGGCAATGAAGATTATGGATGGACTGGCATGGGATATAATACCAGGTAATCCAATAGATTGAGCATAGAAACACTAGACAAAATTCAGGGTCTGCACATACATAAGACAGGCCCAGAGCAGGCATTAGCTCAATGGCTTTTAAACTAAATTTAGCATGTGGCACCAATAATTAAATGGAATAGATATAAGATATAATTAACTGACTTCTTAATATTCAGTATCTGATACTGAGAAGTCACGTAATTATATCTTACAATTCAATTGGAATTACACATGGAAATATAGTTTTAATTGAAGCTGTAGTGAGCTGTGATAATGCAGCTTTCACTTGAAATATCTCTCAGGCTTCAGGCCTAATCTGCTGGCAGTAAGTGGGGCTTGTGAGCTCATGATTAAGAAATGTTGTGTTAGAAGTGATCAATCTTATTGTCTCTTCTGAACAATCCTATTTGAAGACATCTGCATGTCTGACAGCTTCTTATACAACCTCTGAAGATGACAGAAATTCGTTTCAGGTGAACAAAAAAGGCAGGTTTCTATCCTCTTTTTATCAAATGTTTGCAAAGTTACATAGACACTATCATGAAAAGTAATTCCACGGGAAACTCAACACAAATTTCATGTCAAACAATTGTTTATTACTAATTATGGTACAAATCAATATGACAGACTTGATGCTTTTTTCTTTCTTTCTTTTTAGATTTTTTTTTTTTAGAAATACACAAAGTGCTGCTTAACTGACCAAACAGATATTGCTCTATAGATTAAGTACAGTTTTCAGTCAATAAAAAAAGAAAAAACCAACCTCTGCAGGCTATTCAGCTTTGGTTTTTAGTTCTTCCACTATCAACAAAACTTCAAACCCAGTTTGTCTGTGTTGTTAAAATTTCATCAATTTCTTTTGCAAAGCTGATAAACAGTTAATTCCCTAATTGAGTTAAGAGCGACTTTGCTGTTATATCCTTTTCTTCTACATGGAACTACAGGGCTGTGAGAACTGAGAGGCAAACTTACATTACATAGCAGGAAAAAGAAATCTACAATTACATGAAAACAAATGAGTCACATGTGGCTTACGAAACCACTTCACGGAAATAAAACAGTTGTGTGTCCAGTAATAAAAAGAAGCCAAAAGAAACCACAAGCCTCTCCCTTTATGTTGAGAGTGAACATGGACACAGTGCAGAGTAACCCACTTCTCTGGCCTGCAGCTGCTTGTATGGCATTCGTATGATTCTCACAGGAACAGCACTGAGGTAAACCTTGGATGATCTGCTGTACATTTCGACTTTCGATTCTTCTCGGATTTTAAAGATTGTCAACATCATGAATCTATTTCTCTGTACAATGTGCATAACTATAGAGCTTTGGTCCAGCATTGAAAAGTTGAGCAAAGGCATAACTCTTAACCTGTCTTCTTCTATGTTTTTGTTTTGGTTACAGCTTCTTTTTTTTTTTTTTTTGTTAAGCCTCAGATCTGATCCACTGCTGTTTTTTTTTTTTTTGTTGTTGAATATATTTATCTCTGCAGACATGTAGTATTTTTTATGGTTCTGGCTGGAATAAGTTTTTTCTTTCCCCCCCCCCTGGGAGCAAAATGAAAACTCACAAAATTGTTAAGTTCAGTGAAAACAAGTCTGATGTGAATGTGCAGATGAAAATTTTGCTTAAAATCACTATGACCTGTGGCTGTCTTTTTCTCCACGTTTTTACGACACAGACATGTAAGGCTTTGTTTAAAATGTGTTTTCTAACATTTACAGTGTGTGTGCATGGTTTCCAGGCAATGGGGAAAACAGCAGTGCACAGGGGACAAAAAAAAAAAACAGATAACCAAAGTGACATGGAAGGACATGTATCAAGCAGACACTTGATTCTGAATAAATTGCATCAAATTTCACCTCACTTCAATTTGAGTTCACTCATTCTGACATGTGACACTTATTCTCAGCATTCACTGCTTTCTCTTTACTGTGAGGGGGTTTGTAAGAGCCCAATATTTGCAGTGATGATCTGAGAGTTTGTCGTGAAGAGTGACATTTTCTGACAAGAAAATACTAAAATTGCAGTTCACAAATGATGAAGAGTGAATTACTTGAAATATCTCCCGTGATGCAAAATTAGCCAAAAAATAACCAAAAAGCACACAAAAAAATTGAGGACAATCATTTAAATAAAAAGTTAGAAGATAAAAATGACAATACAGAGCTAAATAAAAATCTAAAAAAAAAACATCTGTGAATTTAATTGAGCTGAAATGGATGCAGAATATATCAACTTTAATAACTTATATTTGGTTACAAAAAACAGCTAAATGAAAATGAGCTCAGTAGTTTGGTTCAGTGGCAACAGAAATCCTTCACCGTAATCGTTGGGTCAATTCGAAGACATGATTAAAGTATTGATCATGTATCATGTCAGGTGTTTATTTTTGGTCATCTTGTAAAAATTCCGGTTATTGTGTTAATTAATATCACGTAAAAATCCTTTAACAAACAATTGTCAGTGTGGTTAGAGTTGAAACATGCAGAGGCAAATCTGGCCAAAAGAAAACACATTTTACATTTTGCCGTGATAAGAAATTACAAAAGACACTGTTGTAGCTGTTTGACATGTTTTTTTTCTTCTTTTTTTCAACACAGAGTAAAACACTTTAGAAAAACGGGGAGAAAGCCATGTGAACAAAGAAATAAAAAAGTTAAATCTTCCCCAGTCCTTGAGCTGAAGTTTGTGTGTTCTTTGGCTATCAGGCTTTGGCAACAGAATGACACAGTAGCTCGAAACAAAGCTGCAATATACTTGACACCGAACCCTCTCACGGGCATCATTATTAAGTGACAGTCCTTGGTTTTCCTTCCTTTTTGTTCATCCTCTGTAACAATCTCATGAAATTATTATTAAATACCTGTAAAAGTTGTACAAAGTTACACTGTGACTGAAAATATTTGCAAATGAAACACAAATAGAGGCAAATAACATTATAATGCAGTTGTTAAACAGCAAAGGTTAACTTTTTTGTTCAAAAAAGAACTTTATCAGTGTGATTCTGTAGACAGCATCTTTTCGTTTTTTTTTTATATTTACATACAAACAATGAAGAAAAAAGTAATTGGGACAAAGATAAAATGTACACTCAACCTCACACATATAGCTTAGATTTTGCCAGTACAAATGTAAAAATTTAGATCACATTTACATTACAAAATTATTCTTAGTACTCAGATGCAACAGACTTTGGTAAATAGTGTTTTGATTTGGTATGATCTCTTTACTAAATCCCTCCTCGTGGGAACCAAAATTTGGGCGGCAGTCTGGTCTGTAAGGCCAGAATCTAAAACTCTTTGAAACAGCACGCTGTATGTTTTTACATAATTCTCAGATATGAATCTCTTTTTCATTGTTGTTGTTGTTTTTTTGGTTTCGTCAAGGTCATTTACATAACTGTGATAATCACACTGACAACACAAAGTTTTTGTTTGCAAACTCATGACTGTCCATCCAGGTGACTTGGGAACATTTTCAGTTCTCATTTCAAGAGGAGTTTGTCCATCTTTGTTGTTTTTAATGGCTGCCACTTTTCCACTCCACTGTTTTGTCGGAGAGCTCGTTCATTTCGGGAGCTCCTCTAGAGAATCGGTGAGAGGGTCCATTGGTGCAGCCATGCCGAGGTCGGGCTGTTTCAAGCGCTTTATTGTGTTTTTCAGTGCTTGCCTCTTGTTGCAGAACCAGACACGCACCACCTCCCTGTCATAGTTCAGTTTCTCCGCTATTTCTGTCATTTCCTGTCCAGAGGGGTGTGTGTTCTTCTCAAAGTGGCTGTTGAGGATCTCGAGTGCCTGTGGGGTGAAAGAGGTCCTCCGCTTGCGTTTTTTCGAAGGCTCGCTGCCGATAAACTCAGTCAGGTTCTGCATGCCGGATCGGTGGCGGGCTTCAGCCTCGGCCATCCAGCGCTCCAGAACGGGCTTAATCTTCTGGGCGCTTTTAGGGGTGATGTCCAACTTCTCAAACCTGGCAGGATATAAAAGGCCAGGGTTCAGTTTGCCTGTCAGACTGCTACCTATAGTGTTCTCTTGGGCTTCCTGTGGTAGGAAAAAGTGGCTTCTCAGGATGGTGTGTCTGGGGAGAATTGAGAAAAAAGAATCTTACTTAGGTGCCCTGCCAGAACAAGGGATAAGCTGCCGGCCTTTTTAATCTCCTCAACCAGAATGCCACAGGGACTGAGACTAACACCCAGATGCATCTGAGACAAACACCACTGTGTCCTGCACCTGGAGAGACCTCAGCTGCAGCACCAGGAAGTGTTGCTGCAAGTAGTGTGTTTGTTTATCATTATTGTTATTATTATTAATATTATAATTATCATTATTTTGGGTGAAGAAGTGGTTCTCTGTCCCAATTTGGCAATAGTGGAACAAGGAGATATTGCCAATGGCTACAAATCAGGGGCAGCTGATTTGAAAACATACCAAAAAACTAACTAAATGGTTTAAAGACCATACTTAAAAGGTCTCATAAAGCAACAAGAAAACAAACAGGAATTACCCCATATATCCCATTTCTTTCCCTCAGGTGTTAAGAACCAAAATATCCACTAATGCATGCAGTTAAATACGGCACCATTATTTATTTACAAAAAACATCCTGAATTATTAATCATAATGTACATTTAATACATTTTTCAAACTTTCTTTCAACTTCTAACAACTTTTCATTTTATATTTAATAAGAATACATTTACACGCTCTATTACTGAAAATGCCTGCAACTTTACCCATAAATCAAACTGCAAAAGACAATATAAGTAAGTCACGGTATGAACTAAAAATGATGTAACAACTGCTACTTGGCAGCTCAATGACTGTCAGGTGCTTTTCGTATGTGAGATGAAATGAAGTTTGAGATGTGATGAAGGTTTTGAATAGATTCTTCTAATTTCTGTAATGTTTCTCATCATTATAATGTTTTTTTTACTTAAACAACTTATCAAAAAGAAACAGCCAAAAGCTACAATAAAACTTTACTCTCTGTGGAACAAACATGACCAAAAAAGGTTGTTTTTAATGTCGAAGTGAGCTGAGGGCGAGATGGCCATGCATGCACGAGCTTCCTCTGTTTCTACACCTTGTTGGTGCATTCCTCCTTGTCGACAGGCGGTATTATTTATAACCCCATCCTTCTCCTAAACAGTGGAAGGAGGAAGGCTCCATACTGAGGGGAATACATTAGTAAATACGAAGAGTCACCAGAGACGGGACATTTCATGGATCAACAGGAACCGCAGATACTAAAATGAGTTGAGAGCTGCTCAGCTGGGGAATGCACTCCTTCCTCTAGTGCATCAGCACGATGGGGAAAGCCTCTCTGGCTCTTCTTAAAGTATCTCAGGAGTTCTGCTTAGACTCGCTGCTGTACATTTGGCCTGAGTTACAGACTGCCCGAGGGTTTAAAGTCATGAGCAGCTATCTGAGAAGTATTCCATTTAAATAAAGCTGGATGATGTGATCTGAAAGCAATAGTTACCTGGATATTTGTCTTGCTTTAATAACAACAGGGCTACAGTTTTTTTCAAAATGTTTAGTCTATTGACTTTTGACCATTGATACAACCCCATTTCCAAAAAAGTTGGGATGTTGTGTAAAATATACGTAAATAAAAACAAAATGCAATGATTTGAAAATCTCATCATAAAAAACATATCAGCCGTTTAAACTGAGACATTTTACCATTTCATGGAAAATATCAACTTATTTTGGATTTAATAGCAGCAACACATACTGCTGGAACAGGATGTTGACCATTGTGTAGGATCCCCTCTTCTTTAAACTGCTGTCTGTAAATGTCTGGGAAGAGAGGAGACCGGTTGCTGGAGTTTTAGGGGAGGACTGTTGTCCCGTTCGGGTCTGATGCAGGATTCTGGCTGCTTAACAGTCCTTTTTTGTTTGTTGAAATATGCAAGGCCTTCCCTGAAAAAGATGTTGTCTGGATGGAGCAAATATTGCTTTAAACCTCTATGCACTTTTCAGCATTGTGGAGGTTTCACAGATATCCCACACCATAGGCATTAATGCAAGCCCACACCATAAGAGATGCGGGTTATAGAACCGATAACAAGCTAGATGGTCCCTCTCCTCTTCAGTCCACAGGACACAGCATCCATGGTTTCTAATTCTGATTAATCTGACCATATAGCAGATTTCCACTTTGCTTCAGACTGTTTTAAATGAGCTTTGACCCAGAGAAGATGGCAACGCTTCTAGATTGTTTTCACTTATGACTTCTTCTTTGCATGACAGAGCTTTAACTTGCCTTTGTGGATTGCACAGTGAACTGTGTTCACAGACAGTGATTTCTAGAAGCGTTCCTGAGTTTTGAACCTCAGCCTTGTCCCATGCCCACAGATTCCTCTTGATTCTCTGAATCTTTTGATGATATCAACAATGTACAACAATACAATGTAGATGGTGGGATCTTTCAAAGTCCTGGCAATTTTATGTTGAGGAGCATTTTTCTTAAAAAATGTTCCGAAATTTTTATACGCAGTTTGTCACAGGTTGGTGAACCTCTGTCCTTTTTTATATCCTAGATGTTCTGCCCTCTGAAATGCTTCTTTTAAACCCAGTCGTGTTACTGAACTTTTGGTAAAGGCTCCTGCAGTTTTTTGGGTTCAATTCTTTTAACCAAACCAATGGCCCCACAGGAAATGACTAACATTCATATCTATTTTGACAGAAGCAGGTGAAGCTTTTATGTAAGTTAATGAAGGAATCTCTGCTCCAACACATCTTGTCATTGTCAAATCTTGGGTAGCTTTGGTGTATTTCCTAAAGTCATACAAAATGTTCATACATATGTTAATGTACTTCAACTACATTAACAAATACTGTTCTTTACCTTCAAATGATCTCTCCTTAATGATCTGACAGTCGTTTATTAATCTAATCTATTACAGTCAGTAAAAAATAGTTAAAGCTTCCTTCACCATTAATGTTCTGCAAGTATAGCTAATAAAAAATCCATTTTACAGAACATTAGCTTAACTAGCAGTCTGCTTGCATTACGTGCTCAGGGTGCATGTCATGGAATTAAAAAAGATGTAAACTGCATTGTATTAAGGTACACTGGATTTCTGAATGATTAATAAGGTGCTGATTTAAGTTAAAAACAAAAATGACAAAATTAAATTTATGTTTAATTTGATCTGCTAACAATTTCTAAATTGATTTTTCCAAAATTAAATTAGATCACATCATTTCTCTCTCATCTAGCATCAAACTGTTAGAACCTGCTCACATTTATTGAGAATATTGCTTACTCCAAACATGGATGGTTTTATTCATGCTGCTTTATGTTGATATATTTGTTCTTCTGTTTGAAAAATGTGGAAGCAAAACATTTTCATATTTTGAAAATGGCATCCTGGCATGACTCAAAGTGCCGATAATTTGATAAAACTGGTTTATTGTCCAGCTTTACTTGCGGCTGCTGATGAAATATGGCTGAATCAATGTATTTACAAGGTGGCTGTTTATCCTTGTTTTATTCCTGGCTGTCTTTATGGTTATCTTTAAACAGGGAGAGGAGAGTTCATGATGGTATGTTGAGTCCTCAGCGGTTTGAAAAACCAGTTAAAGTGTTATCAATGATTACTTGCCTCAACCGTGTCATGAAAGGAAAATATGCTATGCTTGATCTTTACTTCCAAACATATTTCTGATAATGTTTTGAATATATTTCACCAAAATCAAACATAATTTGAACCGAAAGGATATACTCAGGCACATCACTGGTTTGAAGACACCCCCCGTGTAATGCATGTGCCTGTTTAGATAAACTAATAAAGCGCCTGAAAATGTGGTGAGCAATGAAAGCAGACAAGATGGAAGCATCTGTCAGTGTCTGTTCACTGTCTGAGTTCAGAGCTGGAGCCCCAGAGCTACAGTGACGTTCCTCTCCTCAAACTTCATGTCTTTGTTGATGTTAACTAAACTAAAGCATGTGAAGTCTGCCTGCTACTTAAAACATCAGGATGTCATGTCTAATGTCATACAAACAAAAAAAAAGGCTTCAACGGCCTGAGTAATAGCACACTGAGTGTTTATTTTTGAAGCTAATGCCTTTTAATGTATGTTATAAATATTTGAATTATGTCTGGCTGTAAATATTTTATGTGTGATTTTTCGACTTTAAACATTGGTCCGGGCCTCATAAGAACGCTGGCTGCTGTACTATTTCACATTTTGTCGGCTGTTTGATGTTGACGTGATGAAAATTTCAAAGGTGCGTGACAGTGCTGTGTCACCTAAACAGTACAGGCCATCAACAAAGCACATACATTTCCAAGGTAACATTAAAATTAATATAGCAATCCAATAGAAAAAACGATGCAAAACAGGCTACAAGCATTTAAACGTCATAAAGCCACCAACCATTGACTTCCATTCGCCGTCTTTTGAAAAAATCTTAATGCTTGAAATATTTTCTTACATTTTTAATGACTTTTCCATTTAGTTGTCTTGAAAAAGTAATATTTTTACACCATATGGCCCAATTATTCAGACTTGAAAGGCAAATGTGGCTCATTTGGCTTCTTCATGCAAAACGTTAGTCAAGTGGAAAAACAGGAGGAATGAAACACTGATTGTCTGATTGTCTCATGAATATATAATGCACCATTTATAGCTAAACTGTCCTCGTGGAAGCAGTAAAACACGGCAATCTTATTAACAGATCATCGCCGTCAAGCTCTCTCATCTTCAGGCAATGGGAACAGCGATGCGCCTTAGTAATTATTAAATGCTTAAAGTGCTTCTGGTAATACTTGTGTATGTATTTTACATAAGTAACGTGGGCTGTCATGTCAGTGGGTGAGAGGGAAGGGAGAGGAGGAAGGGTAGGTACAGGCATGTCAGTCGATTATGTATTCTAATATCTTAATAATGTCTGCTAAAAGATGAATGGAAATAGATTGGAGCTCCTGACAGCTCATTGATGCTGCATTGCTACATCTACTTTCACTTGATAGAATGAAGACATATTAATTAGAAAAAATGCTCATAATTGATTGCTACATTTTTGCCTTTGTTGCCCTTACCTGCAGATGGCAGACTGGCTGTATGCCGGCCCTTCAGCCGCGCTGAGTGCCTGGCCCACCTGAGTCTGTGTCAGGCCCAGGGACAGCCGGCGGATCTTAAATGCTTTGGCGAATTCACGAATCTCCTCCAGGTTGACCCCGTCCACCTCGCTGGGGGCAGTCTGTGGGTCTAAATACAACACACACATCTCATTTTATTAGCCCTCTGCTCCTCCGCCACTTACCGTATTTTTCAGAGTGAATGAGGCAAACATGCAGCCATTTGTGATCATAATGATATCTAAACAACTTTTGGAAAAATTGTCCTGCTCTGGGTCAAAACTTGTTATTTTTCTTTACTGTAAACCACACATATCTAAAAGATATTTGTAGAATAAATTCCTCTAAGGTGTGAATACAGGCTGTCATGTCTTTGACTTGAAGGTGTTTATCTTTTATCTTACAGTTTATAAAAGCATATGGACAAGAAGCCAGTTTGTTGATTCAATAGACAGAGAGAAAGAATCTGCAGAGCTATTGCTTTCTGAATGAATACACATACATTCTGAAGCTAGCTCTCTTAGATAAGCATTAAAGATGGTATAAAGACATTATTACATTCATATGACCCTTTGTTAAAGCAGTTCAAGCCTTCAAAGAAGCAGCAAGCCACACACACAAACATCGCAAAGCTTCTGCCCAAAAAGAAGCCCGCTCACACAAAGAAAGAAACGCTGTTTGTGAATCCCCACAAATGTGCAGATCTGAAAAACTTCAGTGAAGCATTTTAAAGAATTTTCCTGCTAATAAAAAGTGATTTCACATTGTACATCAATGTCAGGTGCCCTGGCATCCTGCTTACTAAAGCAAAGTTTGTGCCTCTGAATTATTCATAGTGGTCATTATCAATGAATTATTAAAGGAATCCTCCATGCGTATTTAAGCAAAAATCTATGAGGCTGCCATCTCGTTGTGCCTCATAAGTGACGTGTAGTGTATGCGGCGTGCTCCAGACGTGTGAATTCTGGGAGGATGAGGGACTGCAGACTGAGCACTCACAGCTTCAGGCCTCATCATCTTCACAGTGATGAGCATTTCTTCATCACTCCCAGTGGAGGCTATTTACTTAGCCTGGATTGAAACACTAATGGAAGCAGTTCTCATCTGATCTAACTCTGGATCCATAATTTTCTTCAGACATAAGGTCAAGACTCAAACGCAATTTAAAATTTAAACCAAACTCATTATATAAATATTGGATTAACGCTTCATTAAGCAAACAGAATAGTCCATAAAATGTTTTTAAAGCCAACTTAAAAAAAAAAAAAAAAAAAGAAACCACAGAGGTGACTTGTTAGAATCTAGAGGAGACTTTTCATGATGCTCATGAACTTATTGATTACACCTGGACAATAACAAGTTAGACACTCAGTTTCTTTACTGAAGAGAAAAATGAAAAAAGTAAACATTAGCACACAATGCAGTGTTGTTTAGTCTGCTTGCTCTTTCATAATTGCAAAAGTTAGTTGTGAATTTGTCTTTCTGTTGGGCTCAAAAAATCATTAAGATATTTTTTTTGTTTAAGTAAAAATCTAAGTGGTGATCTCATGTGCACGAAGAACTGCTGTTAGACCTGCTGTTAACATGTAATATATAACTGATCCATGGGACTCGTTGAAATGTTTCCGTACCACATTTCATTATCAGGTCTCTGTCTCTGAGGAGACATGCCACAGTACCCACTGTGACTAGATGTGGGCAGCATGTCAACTTGCAAGGAGGATGGTTCTCCTGAGGTAAATATAATTAGATTAAATATACTGATTGCAATTTTCCAGACTTGTTAAAGGTTTGACCAGCTGATAATTCTCTCTATAATCTAACATTTAGCTGTAAAAGACACTGAAAATATGTAACATTCCTTTTTTTTTTCTTCTCTAAAACTACAGCAGGCTACAGAGTCATCTATCTATGGAAATGTCACTGAAAACCCACAACAATGAAGTTAATGATTAAAGATATTTGTGCTAAATCTGATAGTGAAAAATTACAGAATATTTCTCTTTATGGACAAGTCCTTTACTGTTGTTTAATTTTTTTTGTCATCTAAAAATCCAACTGTAGATTGGAGCAGTGCTATGTTGGCACATATGTAAATGGAAACTGATGTAGAGGGAACTAAAAAGCAAGAGAAGCAGCAAGGTAACTTTATGTTGTCAACAAATGTTGGTCCAGGCAATCCCTTTATCATTTCCCTACTAACCAAAATCATCCCCACTTTGTCATCAAATAAGTCAGTTTATTTTCTTTTCATTGGGCTTATTGTTTGACAGCTCCATTTCCCCCTCATAGATACTGCAAATCATTGGTTTTGGGTCTTTATTCACAGAAAAACATTCTGACTGAAGACTTACTTGCTGGCATGTTTTTATGACTGTGTTGCCTGTTGCGTGGTGTATTCGCAGCCCAGAAACAAACAAACAAATATAAATCATACATATAGATATATAAAAATAAGGTTGAAAATTTTTAAACAAATGAAAAAATAATTTGTCTATCGATCACAAGTATGAGTCAGTCAAGCTGAAAATGGGACGATGTTGAAAACCTTCAGACCTTGTTTAATGGTGAGTTTGAGCTCTTTTGAACTGCTATAAATGTATTTGGCAGCAGTTTTCTGTAAGAAAAGGCAAAAAAGCAACTCTACAAAACCAAAGCAACTATCCTGGTGACAATGCAATTACTGTATTAATAAAATGATTCTTTTTTATCAACTTCTGTCTCTCTTTCCACAGACAGGATGCTGAGGGTATGTTAACTCCATGTTTAAATGGGGTATAATTACAATGCCACTGAGCAACAGACTCTAACATCCCTTTGACTTCTGACAGCATGAATTCTCAACTGACTACATCAATAAGAATAAAAACTGAAAACAACCTCAATACCAAATATTACTGGTTTTCCTCTTGATATGATTAGCTTTTCCTCATCTGATTATTAACAAACATTCTAAGCTTTTCAATCTGTTTCTGCCACTTTGTTTGTGGCCAGTGGATGCGATAGCATTTCATTTTCTGTCAGGCTGACAGTCGGGGGATTTCTCTTTGCGTATGTATGCCGTAAATGATATTGAGAGGAAGAGATATGGCTCGTACTCAGCATAAAACATTAATTCTATTTACGGGAAACCTGAGCTACTATGATTTTGTGCAGACTCAAAAATGGCTTATGAGATATTTTCCAAGCTAGAAGTAAACATAAACTAAACGCAATGTCTACAACAAGTTGATCAATGGCGACTTGTTTCTTTTATTGAATTCAAGGGAACTATGGCTGCCTTTGAAATGCGTTTACATGGAGTTTAGGAGAATCAAGTCTGACAAACAAAATTTATCTGAATAAAAGAGAGTTTTTAAAGGCAGTAGCTGCATGCTGACAGGCTGTGGCCCCAGTGATTTATAAGGCCCTGCCAAAGGCCAACGCACTGGAAGAATAAAACTTATGTTCATTATATATAACATACGCCACTTTGGATTGTCTAATAAACCAAAGAAATGACAGTCAGGAGAAAAATAAAACAATCAGTCAACAACTGTCCTCACAGACTGCCGGCCATGTTAAATTTCCAGTCAGTGGTATTAAAGTGCAATTTACCAGAACTACAAAGAATAACTTGGTGATTATAACCATACGGATTTAGTTTTTCTTTGCTAAAGTTTAAAGATATAAATTTCTATGATTTGTATAACCATCCGTGGTACAGTGAAGGGGGCTAGAATTACATAATTAAAATCCAGTGGTGACATTTTCTCTAAACGAATACAAATTACATTTTATTTATTTCCTGATTACTAATTATTTAGTTGAAATATGTTCAAATGAAAGGTATTTCTGAATTTCTGCCTACACTTGACTGTGCCGGGTGATTTAAGGATATATGGAATAAAATATCACATATGAGTCATAAGATGCTCTGCAATGAAGAGAGACCTTTCAAAAAAATCCTTTTAGCAAATAAATTAAGCTGATTTGCATCAATAACAAATCTTTTCACGACACTGGAAGCTTTTTCAGTTGTTTTCAAGGATTTCAAGGTATGTTGGTAATCATTTTTCATACTGTAAACAAACACCTAGAAGGACTGAAAGCAACAATAAACCCATCCTGAGACAAAGTATTGCTTGTGCAGTCAAAGCCTAATATCAAGTTTCTCTGTGACACAGAGCTCCATTGTCATCCGGCAGGAACTAATAAGAACACAGCAAACTACATTGTTGCACTGGCTGACATGTTCTTCCACAATGATGAACACACACACACTGCTGTTTATTTTTGGTCATTCTCACATACACTGTGCAGCTGCTTATTGGAACACCAGATGTGCTTAAATCCTCAAGTAAAAATTGCTTTCAGTGATCAAAACTGGAGTAATTTGCTGGTTCAGGTGTTTTAAAAGCAGCACAAAAAAAAAAGAAAAATCTTCTCCACCTTATCAAACCGGATGCATATTTCTCAGAGACTAACCAAATCCATCTCCATGGCTACATTTTCCAGGTGAGATGTGAGGGAAATTTACTTTACAAACTTGACATTACAGTGTTGGTCAGTGTATTTCATGTTGCATGAAGGCATGTTGCAGCTTTGTGAGATGTGTTGAACACTTACTGCTGACCAGCTGCCCCACGCTGAGAGCCGAGGAGGAGGAGGAGGAGGTGGAGGAGGAGGAGGAGGCCTGGTGGAGAGGACTCTGTCTGTGGGGCATGTGGAGCAGGTTTGGTTGAGACGATGCAGTGCCTGTCTGACCCTGCTGAGACTGAGGCAGCTGGACACACAAACACAAACACACACACACACAGAGCTGACATGATGTATTGACAGCAAGAAGCACAGAAAAATATCCATTATTCCTGCTACACATCATCATAACTATAATAATTTACAATAATAATCATGTCATTATAGAAATTGAACAAGAAAATTAAGATCTCAGCGACGAATCAACAGCTAAGCTGGCCAATTAGAAGCTGGATATAATTAGATTTATGTTGTACCTAACAACGGTGTAATTACTGCCAGTAGTTTGCAGACTGACAGAGCAGAATTTAGTGCTATTTGACTACAGTGGTAGCTTACTGTTGCAGTGAGTTTAAAAGAAAGTGCATGCTGGCTCAGCTCAGGTACTCTACTGTCTGTGAGCTTTATAATTGCTTTTCAGCAGGAATCAACTGTTCAAAAAAGAAAACAGCTCATGACAATTAGACTTCCTTCTTGTCATCACACTTGTGAGGATTCTCATAATGTCAGCATGAACGTGAAAATAAAAACCTGTGGACAGAGCAGTCCCCATACCAAACATAATTCATGATCCACCAGCTACGTGCTCTGATGGCAAAACACTATGTATTTTCATGTTTTATGCACATTTGGATTGCTTTTACAAGATCAAGATGGTACGTCTTTACTTTTAAAGCGAAAAGCTGTCTCCACAGTAAACTGGGCTGGCTTCTCCTCTCCTTCTTTGCTATTAATTATTTTTTCTGTGGCATGTGTTTGTTTGGATGGTGAGGGGGGTGTCAACAGCGATGCACACACTGTCAGGACTGTTGACAGCCTCGGAGAATTATCTAGCTTCACTGGAAATATTCTAGACTGCAGGCTCTGACAACCGTAAATTATGCCTGTGGAACAATGTGTACATGCTGGCTTTGAAGTGTAGACAAAAGCATAAACATTATTACAAATGCATTAATTCATTCGAGAGTATGATCTGCTGTTTCGGGTGCCACAATTAGGTGTCCATCTGCAGCTGGAGTTCATCCATTCTGCACTGCAGGGGCCTTCATTGTGAACCCTTACCCTGTAATTCTGCGCTGGCATCATCATTATCAAGTCAATAACATTTTCATTGTGCATGTGTCAGTGTGCTTGGGTCTGCCGCTACATTTGTGCACCATATAGATCGCCAAATTGGGAGGAGAAGATGTTTACTTAACTTACAGTCTGAGCTCAAATCAGGGGTGCAAAACAGAACAATCTTAAGTGTCTTATGTACCCTTCCCTAAATCAAAACAAAATGCTTCTCGTTCACATCAGAGAGGACAAATCAGAAGGTTGGAGAGTGTGACTGAGAGAGGAGAGGAGGAGGGAGTGAAATGGAAAGAGGTGGAAAACCGAGGCAAGAGTGTTTGAGTTTTCGAGTTTTAAGCAAGGTGATGAAAAGTGCTGCTTTTTTTTTTTTCTCTTTTTATTATTCTTCTAAATTAGGGCTTGTCAGGGGTTTAGCAGTCTTGCCGAGACTGCATCTGAAAGGCTGTGTGACAAACGCCTTGCAAACATACACACACAGAAACATGCAAACGCACACACACACACACTATGATCAAATGTGGCAAAAGCTATTTTTTCCAAGTGGCATGATGCAAATGAGGGTTCTGAGGGTTGAAGCAGGAAAAAATATTAAGTGTTTAGCACCAGAAACGGACCAACTTCTTGCAGTGTAATTCCACTAGGTGTTGCTCATTCCACAATTTTAAAAACAGCCTTTGATCAGGTTTGGGATGTGAATTTAAGAATGTAATAAGTTGCTCTAAGGGTGATCTTTTGTATTTGTGTGTGTTTGTACACGAGTGTATATGTTACCTGCTGTCCAGGCTTGATTGGTGACAGCGTGATTCCCTGGGTGTTGATGACAGGCAGGATCTGATTGCCGATCACTGTGGCGATGATCTGGCCTTGAGCGTTGGTCAGAAGCTGAGGTGTAATTGGCTGTACCTGCAGTGCTGGGTTGCCACCCCCTGATTGGCTGGAGGACCCTGCAGAGTTGGGCATCAGTGGGATTGTTCCAATTATCTACAAAGGGGGCAGAGCGGAGATGAAATCAGCTGGGTGGATTTAAAAAGGAGAAAGTGCAGAGAGGGTAAATGCTCCTGGGAGTATCAGTCAAAATTATATCTGCAGTTGTGAGAGTCTTTTTAAATTTCTTTTGTTTTGGTGGCAGGGAGAGTAGCACACGATTGAAAATTAAGGACATCTTTTTGTGTTATGAAACCAATTAGAGCACTTGTCTTTTGAGTTGATGTTTGCGTGTGATTTAGAGAGAAAAGCATGCAGAAGTGTCCACTGATCGACTGTCACTGATGAGGTTTTACAGGCTGAAGCAAGTGAAGCCAAAGCAGACTGCTGGGAGCGCACTGCAAAGGTCAGTGCTGAATACCTGTGTGTGTGATGGTGCACACCACTGACTGTATTATCCATCACCAGGCCAAGACTAGAATGAAAGTGTGTGTGTGTGTGTGTGTGTGTATGTTTGTGCTTAAGTGTCTTTGTCTGTCTCTGGTGAGAAGGAGTGAGGCTGCTGAGAGGCACAGACCCCCTTTTCACCAACTCGCGCACACAGACAGGAAGAAGTGCAAAGAATGAGCAAGAAAAGAAACAATAAGAGGAAGAAAAGAGGAGCATCAGAGAGTGAGACAGGACCCTGTGTCTCTAATTCAACACTCAGGGTCCCAGGGGTACACCCCCCCCCCCCACCCCTTGCACTCCTCTCCTCTGTGGCTGTAATCAGGAAGGGCAGATCAAAGGGGGCGGCAGAGTGTCACTGCAACGTTTTAGCTCTCAGAGCTGCCAGAGTGTGGCCAAGAGTGGCGCTTTAGGGGGGACTTAGCGCCTCTTCACTATGATGAAGGTTAATGTCATCTGGGGACTGGTTCTGAGCAGCTCCTGAGCAGCCGTCGTACTGGCCCCCCTGCTGGCAGCGCTCCTCCACCAAGCCTCATTACACCAGAGAGCAGCTCAACATGGATAAAACGGCATCATTTGAAATTCTGTTATTTGGCAACTGGGCGAAGGGTTACTTTTGCTAAAATTGCAGCGTCTTGGACTCATTCTCTTTTTGTTTGTATTCCAGTCCAAGCTTCTACGCCCCTGCCCAAAGCAACACAGAACTACAAACAGCCTTTTTTGGCTCCCTCGTCTCTATTGCCACCACTGCTAATGTGTTTCAGTGCATGGTCCAACTCTCCCTCCTCCTCTCTCCCCCGGTCTCTTTGACATAATAGGGAGGGATCTGTAAGAGAAAGGTGGGCCGACAATCTGTAATTCATCCCTGCCACGGCTCATTTGCTTACGTTGCTTCGCATTAGGGGAGAGATAATTTATCTCTCTCTCTGCGCCGGCTTTATAAATTCCCTGTAATGCTCTCCTGCCACTTAGCATATTTTATTGCCCTGCCTGACGCCTGTGTCTCCTGAGTCCCACTGATCCCGCTTTGCATGCCACTGTGGCAGGGAACTTGTTCCGCTCAATTATTCATCATCATTGGACTAAGTGGTTGTTCTATAAGCATAATAAAGGAGCGCGCAACTGACAGCTTAGCTCTCATCCCAGTGTGCAATGTTTCTCTATCTGAATATCCCTGTAGATGTTTCATAGTAATGTCACAGAGCTCCACTTAGGCTACTAAGGGTATCTTTGAGGAGTGAGCTGTCAGAGTGTTGACTTATGGTAAGAAGGAAAGGCTTTTTGGATGTTTATTCATACATAATCAAGACCTTACTATTGAGTGTTGAACAGAAAACAATGATTTGAATTTTACTAAGACAAAGTTCATCATTTAACATTAATGTATCACTTTGTCACAGCTCTCTGAAATAAAAAGCATTAAAAATGTTTACATCACAAAAACTTGTTGCCTCTACTTAAAAACAGAAATATTTTAATATATGTAATTTTGAGAGGTCCGTGTTTAAGTTTTAACCCTTGTCATGTCACATGAGTATAAATTCAGATATACTATTTACACTTTCATTCGTACACACAAAAAAATCTAACTTTCAAACAGCACTGTTTGAAATAAGTCTTTATTTATATGAAAATTCAAACATTTTGATGATTTTGATATTTGAAGATTTGAAATTTCTATCACTGTCACTATTCAGGGAGCTTTTTGCTTTGGATTTTGTGGACTGTCCTTCCAATCTTGCTGTGAAATAACCTCCAGGAAATTCACTTGGTGAGCAGCTAGTAGGAATTTGATAAAGACATGAAATCATAATTTCCATTTCCTAACAACTGATTGTGTTTCTTAAGATGCAATTTCATCACACAGCTATTTATACATAAACAACCGTTATAACCCCTCTCATTTACATCTAAGTACTAAAAATTTCCCCACTTCCATGTTTTTCGCCCCTCCCCTTATTTTGCTTTTTGTGTTTGCTTCCCACTCCAGTTGTAGCATGGCATGTGAGAAACGTGCCTCTCTCTACCCAGCAGAACTCATTAAGATTATGCTGCTCTTGTTTCCACAGAAATGTCATCTCATCTCTCCAGCCAGGGCAATCTGTGTCTTTAGCTATGGTCACCAGGCAATATCTCTGCCCATTTTCACTCCTCCACTGTTCATGCGGTGAATTGACACCCAGGAGGGAAAATGTTTGGGAAGTCTGGACTTGTGTCAATACACAAGTCCAGGGAAGCTAAAATTCTGAGCAAATTAAAGCCTCAAACAGCAGCCTCACAAAGACTCACTGAACAGAAGATGTTTCTTCTTACTTATCGATTTTCACTTCTCTTGGAAGCATAAAACAGGAGTCTTAAGTTTTTAAAAAACATATATAAAGAAAAAACAAATATTAGAGCTGAACAAATTGGTTGATAAGTAATTAACTGCCCTAATTATTTATGCAATAGAGTAATTAAACATGAGCCTTTTGGAGCATTTTAGGTAAGAGACTGCTGCTTTAATACATTTGATATCATTAAACATTTATAGTGCTTTAGATTTTGAGTTGTTGTTGGGACAAAATAACTAATCCTGGAACTTGTATAGAATTGACAGATTTATTGATAAGGAAAAGAATCAATACCTGCTGCCCTACACTACAATTACAAGGTCAATAGCAGTTTACACAGTGGTTACACTTGATCTAAGGGCCGGAGGCCTCCATCAATACACAGATGGCATGCTTATGTCATAGTTCAGCTTCACCTGCTTTATGGGCCAGCTTGTTTTGCAGGTGTACAGTGAATGTGATCTTTGCCTGTCACTTTCATTATCTGGCCAGGGGGCTTAACACCTGACTAAATGGTGAAAATGATGTGATTTTCATGCACAAAGCCAAGTCATTCGGGAGAAACTAAAAAAAATGTTTCATATGTGTCTACACCTTTCAAAATGCAAAGATTAAGAAAAAGGACAGCCCTTAACATCTCCGTAGCCTGATATAGTATTTATCACATTTTAATTCCTTCATCAGTGATGTAGAGGCGCTGAGCATAAAAGAGTCTCAATAATTTTCCTTGGAGAGTAAAAAAGCTGGAGTCATAATAAGTAAGATCTAAAAAAAATATGATACTCCAAAAGCCCATCAGACTCGATACTTCTCAAGGTTCTTGTACCTCTTCCAAAAATTATTTTGATAGAACTGTAAAGGAAATCAAGAAACCAAAGAGAGTATACTGTGTTTTTGATTCAATGGAATGTGACTTTTTAGATGTGGAATGGAAGAATTATAAGAATTGTCCATAAATTTCAATCAAAAACTGGTCTAAATGGATAAAAGCAGCCATCCAGTAAGTAGTAAGTTGTGTCTGCTTTATAAGAGGTAAGTATTAGCCTGTATAATATACTCTGTGTTTAGGGTAAGGGAGGGGCAGGACCTTCTGATAGGGCAGTGCATATTTCAGAACCCTCTGCCTGAATAATGCTGTGGAATAATGAGGTGGGGAGCAAAGGCTGTAGCCCAGGGCTTTGACCGTCTCTGTGACCTGATTATGTCAGGGAGTGTCAGCCACCAAGACACTACAAAAGCACAGAGCATCCCATCAAGTCCATATCCACAGTGATCTGTTCCCAGTGCTTCAGGCACCTTTTGAGCCAGGGAAGTCCATACTGTCTCATTAGCAACGTTTAGGATCAAGTCCTCGCTTTCGGACAGCACTTTTCTGTACATAGTCAAGCATGGTTGAACCAGTAAATGTAACTATGAAAGGTCACTTTTAAAATCAAGCAGCCTTTATGTATTTCAATACTGAGAACTGCTTCTAGCTGCATCAGCGTCATTATGTTTTTGTGAGGTCAACACTTTAAGAGCAGTGCGAGCTTTTAAAGATAAAACAGGGGTTAATTTAAATAACACAAAGAAGCACAAAAGGGCACAATGTCCACACAATCTTCCTTTAATATGTGCTGTGTGCACCTGAGATAAGATGATTCATTAGATAGAGCTCCACAATGACAAGCATCATCGTTCAAGCCTCTGGCTACTGATGGAACAATTCTGCAGCCACCCTTAAATATGACAAGGTCAGCGCTTTACTCCGACAGCCGCATGTGGATAAGAGAAGGAAGGGTTTGTTTATTCCCAAAATGCCTGATATATGGTTGGGGGGAAGGGGGGTGACTGGACAAACTGATTCAAGGCAACACAGAGAGCCATAGTTAGAAATCTATGGCAAAGATCAAAAATACAATAGAAATGGTTTATTTGGAACTATATATCCATACCTGATAAATGAACTTGCAATGGGTTGGTTACCAAGGTAACCGTTTTCTTGCTGTTGCATTTTATTAGCTGTATATAAAAGTAATCAATCCCCATGTTGGTAACCTGTGTACTGCACTAACCTGTCCTTGTGCATTGGTGACAAGCTGCCCGGTGGCCCCTTGCAGGTTTGACAGGGTGTTACCAAACACCTGAGAGCCAGCGATGGATCCCATGGCTGCTGCTACTGCCGCCTGGTTGGCTAGAGGATTCAGCTGGAAAGGGCAAAGACATCATTTGTTAGAACTGCGTCTGCTAATGTCACCAGAGCAGATGTTTTGAATACAATACAGATTCCCGAAGACGCCAGCTCACAATCTTCACACTTTTGTTTTCTTACCAGGGCCAGAACAGGCTAACTGCAGTGAGGGCTATGCAGTCCATCATAGAGATCCCAGAGGTTTATGCTCCTGGACCCAGTGGGAGGCTCGAGGGTAGGGAGGAGCAGTGAAAACTGGAGGGAGGCTGTGAATAAGTGGCCATTTTACCACTCTAAGTGCTTTCCCTGGCCCCTGGGGCTCCCCATGGGCTGAGGCTAGTCTTTCCACCCGCAGCAGTGGCCCACCCACTCCCTGCTCTCACAATAGAGCCAGGCAGCACGGCTATGCATCACTGTATCGTCAGTTGCTTCAATACCCTTCGACTAAGAAATCCTCCTGCGCCGTAAGACTCAAACACAGTGATACTGTTGAGGCAGAGGAAGGTTAAAATGACCATCTTTACCCCTGTTGTAATGGACTCATTCGGTTTGGCCTGTGGTTATGAAAGAGGCTCCTTGCATTGAAGGGAGGTTTGAGAGCTCCGCCACATTGCTGAGATTACCCATATAAATCAAGCTAACCACTTATTAGGGGGCTGAAAATGCACTGCTGATTTGGTTGTAGTGCAGCAGAGCAAAGTCTTATTAGGTTGAGTAAGTAGATCAAAGACAAGAAGGGATAGGAGACCTCCCAATTACTCAACAGAATAGAGAAATAATAGAAACACTGCTTCGAAGCTGGCTGCCTGCTCCCTGCTGCTAATGCTGGTTGGACTTAACTCAAACAAGACGGCTGAAATTAAAAGTTTATATGTGAGAGACTAAAAAAAGACTATGCTGAAGCAGAAATTCTTCTCTGAAATTTTTTCTACACTCTTGGTCCTCTGCTGAGAATTTAGCTTTGTTCATCTTAGATCATTCAATTGCCATTTATCTTTTATCTTATCCCACCACCATATATTATTACACTTTCTGAAATCAAATGATGAAAAAATGCCACCAAGCGATCAATACTTTTTCATTGACAGTAAAGGTTAAGCACATTAAGAATGACACTGCATTTGTCTTATGAAATCATATTTCATGTTGGTGGCCTCAAATTGGCCGTGATTGATATTGCCTCCTCTTGTCTGAAAGTCATCCAGTTTTTCCTCGATAATCGCAAGATTGTCTTTTATGCGTTCAGCGGCCGTCCTTCGGAAACCATGAACATCCCAAATGCTGGGAAAAAAGGAAAAGAAAAACCAAGCTAAAAAAAGGCAAAAACAGAACACAAGTCTGATTTTGACTTGTTACACATGAAGAAAGTATCTAAACATTAATTCAGGCAGACTAATACTAATACTGGTCTGCAAGCTTACCTGGGTTTAAAATGCCATTACATGGAAGAACATTATCGTTGAGATTCATTAAACTCTGGAACAATAGTGGAATATGTGTGTGTGTGTATTTATCACATGACACCTAGTGTTCTTTATAACGTGTAAGTTTTGTATTATATTAGGATGCCGTGATATTTACATTATACATTATTTGGCTGAAATAGCTTGAGAATACATTATATAACTTGCGATGATTGTCAATAAAAGGATGTTTTCATAAATTTGTCTCACTGTAATATCTGTGTTTTATCACTGGATCAAAAAATGTCACTAAGAGCCTAAGGAGTCAAAGCCATACAATATCCAATAGATTCAAAAATGTACAAAAGCTTTGATTTTTAATACGACAGCAAAAAAAAAAAGTTTCGAAGGTAAAACTGTATTTATTGTAAAGCCAATATATAAAAAAATAGATATTTTATTATTTTATTTGATAAGGCAGAAATTGTTATTGACTTTGTGTACATTCAAAGCTTAATATGAGCAGATGATTGTTGTAAAATCTAAAGATTATTTGAAAAGGTTTTAAAGTAACCTAGAGGCAATAAAATGATAGTCAAAACAGCTCTTCCACCTTATGTATGGGACCTCTACAGTGTCTTCTTGGTAGTTTAAATGTGTGCGTGTAAAATAAAAATCAAGATCATTTTCCATTTTACTATGAAGCCTTTATATAAGCACTAATTTTAACAAATTAATTCCATTTTTTTAAAGCAACATTATAATGTATATCATCCATATTGACAACACAAAAAAAAAACACTAATCTAAAAAAAGATGCCACTAATATGATGAGGTTAGAGATGATATTAATATCAGGCTGGAATTGAAAAGAAACGAAAGCTTCTGTGCTAGTTTAGGTGAGACTGGCTGTGAATATGAATGACTGACCTGAGGGATTTTTAAGCCATGTTAGTGAAAACACGCTATTGCAGGTGTTGTGATAGTGGAAGAAAAGCCAACATGGTCAGTTAAGCAGAGTTAAACAGAGGCCACAGATCAAAAAACAGATAATGTGAAATGCTCAGGTGAGCACACCCAGAGTTTCCCTGAAAATCTGCTGTGCTTGGTGTCATTGTGTGAGTGATAGGTTGTTGGTGAAGCCTTCAGATTTATTTGAAATATTATCATTGAGTTTCAGTCGATGATTACCCTTCCAGATGGTATGTTATTCTGGTAAATCTAGGTGAAAAGAGAGCAGGCTTTATTGTTGCATGTCTGGCACTGGGTAATATGGATAGCGGTTAGAAGGAGAGCCAGGAATAAGGAGAGGCGAGGCTGTGTTCAACACCTAAACAGGTGATTTTCCGCCACGGTGACTCCTCTCAACACCTCGGCGGGAGGCACAAAATGACAGACCTGGCCTGGTATTTGTACTGATTGCATGTGTTGGTGGAGATAAACAGTGATCTTCCAGTTTGTAGAGGCTGCATGTTAACCATTGTGATTCTTTCTTTTTATTCACCATGAAAAAGGAATCATAAGGGTTTTTGTCTTCAGACTATCCTGGTCAGCCATTTCACTGTGAGGATAACACAAATGCCAAAATAAACCAAAGTCAGTGTGTTTGTTGGAAATACGTCGGTGCAACTTTATGGTAAAATTCAAGCAAGAAATGTAGAAGTCTTTTTTAGATCCCAGTGTTTTGTAGCAGCACACTGCCCCAGCCTCCATTATATTATGTGACATGATTTTATCATCTTTGACTCCCTGTAACAGCTTTCACTCACTCCACTATCCCAGTTTAATATAGCCAAATATAAAGGATGACATGGGGATCAACAAACACTAAATATATGTCTTTGGCAAGGAAAAAACAGACCAGCAAATTGTTAAAAAATAAAGGGGAGGGAATGTAAACTCTGCTGGGCTCTCCGTCGCCTGTTTGACCATGAGGGTCATCAGGTGCAGCAACCCGTGTAATCTCAGGAATAGAGGGGAAAATAGTGTCCCTGCAAACCGTAGAGAGACCCCTGCTAACTAAAATCGTCTGACACAAACTAACTGGTGTTTATTCTTGGTTTTTCTCTTTTCATGTGGCCATTCGGCCAGTCTTAATTGCTTTCTTTCTGAGCTGGCACAGGAAAAAGCAAAAGAGCAAAGATAAACGGACAGGTGGTGCAGACATTGGCAAGGGGGCAGATTTGTCGATACTCAGGCTGCGGCGGTGTGTAAAACTTATTTTCTGCTCATCTATGAGTCAAGAGCAGAGTTAAAGGTTTATCTGATCCAACAAAGAATACTGAAAGGGACCACAAAACCAAAAGAAAGATTTAGGAAATTAGCGGCCAGCAATGTTTTTAATTGATAATGAAAGGAGTTACACGTGAACCTTTTTAAAATAAATAAATAACTGTGATTAGAGGCAGATGCAAGCTACGCCACAGACGTGAGACTGTAAGACGTGTCAAAGCTTTATTCCCTAAAAGTGTTTAAAAGTGGACCCAGCAGGGTAAATTAACAGTCAATACCACTCTTGTTTCTGCATGAAAGGTATGTCTTTTATCTGGAACAACATGAAAGTTTCCCTCGACCATCCTGGCCCACCGTTCCTGTCTCCTCCCTGCTCTTTTCCCACTCCGGAGTGAATGTAATCAGCTGTGACATGAGAAAACACGTTCTCTGTCTGTCAGGACTCTGCTAGTCCTCTGCTGACAGTCCTCTGCTAATTCTCCTCCCCTAAAACGGCTTCTCCCCCACCTCCCTGCCTCCCCTTCCAAACATCCACTGTGCTTATGAACATCAAAATGCCATTAGGCCCTCCAAAACACCTCTGGTCCCTTGGTTGGTGGGGCCTCACACAGCAGTTGCGCTCTCTGAGCCCCGTGAGTTCAGCCTATTGCTCACCGCTGGGCCTTAGCTCCAGTCGTTGTGAAAAATAAAACCCAAAAAGAGCCATTCTTGAGGAGAAATATTAAGAAGTGAAAGACAGATAGAGCAACTGGGGCAGATAACACCCAGAAAAATACAATAACGCTGCATCGGGTGACAGTTGGACATTGTAATTGCTTAAGGCAGTGGAGGGATGGGGCCGGCAGCGGGTGTGGATGAGGAGGTGGCTGAGGTGGCATGGCAGGTGCTAATGGAGTGATGTCATATGAAACTCCAGAATGACAGCTAGTTAACTGAGGAGGTTTGCCTGATCAAATAAAATGCATTAACTCCAGGAAATGGATATCGCAGGCAGTCTCAGAAATGGCCACATCTAATGAGGCAAAATGCAAATGAAGGGAAGAAAGAGTCGAGGAGACGTTTAAATCAACTATAAAGGGATGATGGAGTGTAGGACAGTGGCCGTCAATCTCTTCACTCATTACCTTCATGTGAAATTAACAGCAGCTTTAATCATTACATAAAATCTGCTCAAGCCCATTTGTTGATAATTGTGAAGAACAGCGGCTCAGAGTGGGTTCTTTGTCATCAATCACAGCAGCAGTATATTTCCTCTGGTTGGGGAACACTGCGAGTAAAAATATAAGTTATACCACAATCTTCTTACACAATTTCTCTTCCTGAGGAATGATCTATAATATTTAGCTGTTTCCAGATGTATTAAATTTCAAACTATGTGGTGATTAAGTATCTACAGGAAAGTGCTGACCATTTCAGCTCATGATGTGACATATTTGGTGCAGTTATTTCTGTATCATACCGGTGCTGGGTTGGAAATCATGGCAGCAACCAGTGTTGCAGTAAATCTACTGTTTCCCCAGCCATGATATAAAAGTGAATACCTGGTTATGTTTTTAGTTGCTGTGAGAAAATCTGGAATAAAATCAGCAAAGTCTGCAGATCAGGCTATGAAAACATATGAGCAGGATCATTATGGTGTAATAACAGAGACTCTTCTCCGCCTTTGTGTGACCATTACTACAAATACTTAATATAAGATAAAACATGTGTTATTTCAACTGGACTGATTACATCCCATTCCTCTTCATTTAGGAGGGAATGGCATCTCTTTTCACTCTGCTGTTGTTTGACATATAAATATAGCATTTGAATGACTTTAATATCCTCCTAATCAATGTCCAGTGATCTTTTGATGTCCTCAATTCAATATAGGAAGGGTCATCCATGCCACAGCTTTATAAACACAATAAAGGTAAATGATTACTCTCCTCTGTGGTGTCCAAAAATACAGCCAGTAATGAAGAGAAATGGAGGAGTTTGAGGAGGAGGCCTGTCATGTGTCATTGGGCAACTCTAAGCCCCAAGATTAATCACAACAGAGGGGCTCTGTGGCTAAGATGTGGTCACCCTTGATCGATAAATCCACCATCTTCCCTCTTTTCCCCCCGTGCCTCTCTGCTTCACTGTCTCTCTCACTTTTTCCCAAAAAATACACAAAGACGCTGCACAAGCTAAATCAGTAAAGGCGGAGAGATGAATTGATGAAATGTACGGCCATATTTGTATTGATTACTTCAGTTTTGACTTCAAAGACTTCTCCATTTGAGGAGTTGACTTAAGGAAAAACACTCTTCTTGCATTCTAGTGGAGTTTCATTACAAAACCCATCGATGCACATTCCCACTTATAATGAAAAAAGACAAAATCCACAATCACATGAAAAAGAAAAAAAAATGCTTCTTATAAAGTACAGAGCAAAAGAGATCAGTTTAGAAGAATTTAAGTTCCCATGCTGGACATCTGAAAATATGTACCACATTTATCTTCAGCTAACCACAACTAAAACACTATGGAGAAGAAATTCTGATAATATTCTGTAGGGACCACAAATGGGACTTTTGACTTGGTCTATGAGGAGGGCATAATGCAATAACACTGCATTAAAAGGATCTTTTTACAGCGTGGCAGTGCAGCACGGCTGTATTCCTTGTTTGAGACCAGTGCTCTGTTTGCGGTCACTAATGGGCATCAGAAATTACAGGCAGTGGAATCGCGCCCCGCGGGGGGACTGGCCTCCTCAGCGGAGCGGAGCACTTAGACGGTGTCTGAGAGGCTGCTGGAGGAGAAAGGGGGGAACTCAATGTCACAGCCCTGCCTCATAATTAAAGAAACCCTATTCCTTATCCACTGTTAGGTGAGCCCTAGCTTGGTGCTCCATCAGAGGGCTCCCATGTGGGTGTCTAATGCAAGTTGCCCCCAGTGTGCATGTGGGTTGATTAGGGAGCTGTGCCTTTCTGCTGGGTGTCGGAGCTGGAAGCCCTCTGCCCATTTCCAGAGTAATGGAGCCAGGTTTAGAAGAATTATAGACATTGAAAAGTAAAGGAAATATCAACTCTTTGATGACAGAAGGCCCAGAAAAGCCACAAAGTCCAAGGTGCATTGCAGGTGCAGTTTTAAAAGTGAAAGTGCCTTCACAGTTTTCCAAATGATCCCTCCGAAATATGATAAATATAAGTTTCTTCTTATTTAGAAATTCAAGGCTCATCGTTAGTCCTTAAGTCTGTAGATTTTCTCCCTGCCTAATCCCTCATTTGAAGTAAATAAAAGTAGTAGAGCTGTCATGGTCAGGTTGTTTTCCTCATCTAGCTCCCATGCTTTATAATTATTCATATGAAATGTGGTGCTGTTGATGGGCAACAGTCTTATTTTCTGCTTCAGTCAACAGTGCACATTTGTATTTCTAAATTGTGGAGCACTTGTTATGTAAGGCAATTTTCTGCCTTCTTAAGAGCCGGATCTCCTGTGCATTAATAAGAGGCCAGGCTGAGCTGCTGGAGAGCAGAAGGCCTGTTCATGCTCTGAACCACACAGCCACAGCAGTCTTTTAAACACAGCCACTAAATATATACATGTATATTATACACATATATATACTATATAGATATATATAATAACATATTTATTTATATATATATATTTAAATATATATATATAGTCTTTATATATATATATATATATATATATAAAGACTATATATATATATATATATATATATATATATATATATATATATAAATAAACAGTCTTTAAAACATATTAAACTAGCTTGACAGAAACATACCAAACATTTTTAGAAATAAATTTCCATGAATCCCTATTTTTCCATGTGACTTTTTTTCCATAAATATATACCTAATTATATTTTCCGATGATTTTATGCCTTCGAACTTTCATATACATAGGAATCTGGCAAAAACACATCAAAAAGGAAAGTACTTCAAATATGTTTAAATAGAATCCATGCTTTTTTCAAACCACAGACTCTGGTGTTGAATTCTATTGCATGAAACAGATAATGGACTCTTCCCTCTTAACTTAAGTGTTTCCAGTTTCATTGACAAGCCACAGTGTGAGCCACTGCATCTACATTTGAGCGTGTCATTTTGATTTTGATTTAATATCCCACAGAATGAGGGCCCTCCGCTCTGCTAAATTGAATGAACACGAAGCTAATCTGGAAAAATCAATTAATCGATCTGCGGGGCTCATTTACTGCACATGTTAATGTAATGGGAGAAACACGCACCGCCCATATCTTTTTTTTTTTACAAAAAAAGAGTCGTTTAGAGCAAATTGGACAGTGGTGATTCTAACAATGGTTGACATAAGTAAAAGTGCACTGCAGCGGAAAACAGTGACATGAGTGTCTGAAGGGGCCTCAGCTGGAGACAGAAGCAGCAGAGATGGGCCCGGGATTTGAGGAAGAGGACAACGATGAATGGGAAGATGGCGAAGAGGTGAGGAAAGATGGAGAGTGCAGACAGCCAGGCCTCTGAAAGGCCGTTGTGGTTGGCAGCAGCTGACCTTGGTGACGATGGGTTTTCACCAGAGGCTTCTAATGAAGGCTGATTGCTGGGGAACAGTGAGGGAGCCACGCGAAAGAGAGAAGAGTGGGGGATGGGGGGAGTGAGAAGAGAGCAGGGAGAGAGAAAAGGATAGAGGAGAGACTCAGGTAATTGCAGCACTTGTGGGTTGAGGCCCTGCGGTCCTGTGATGTTGGGGTGCAGTGAGGAAGAAGAGAGATGTCTGTGGACGCTTTGGTGGTAAATTGTGAAGCACAGGGAAAGAAGGCAGGCCCCTAGGCTGTAATTACCCCTATGAGTGTGTGGATGGAGAGTGGACAGGCCCAGTGTGGGGCTCTGACAGCGATCAAGGAGACAACTGCGAAGAGGAGAGAGACAGACGGCAGGAGTCTGACGGACGAGGAAGACAGGACACCTCCACCTCCACCAAATCCCCCCAAAACCAGCCAGCCAGACAGTGGACCAAGGTCAGAGACTATTAGTGAACACACAACATACTGGTGACAAGACAGCCATGACAAGAACAGCAGAGCTGTAGATGCAGTTTCTGGATGAAGAAAGACATAATGTAGAAGAAAAACAAGAAATAAAAAGCAACTAATTAGATCAGAAGTGGAGAAAAGGATACTAGGTCTCCGATGGATGGCGCAGCTGGGTCAGGAGGGTTTGGGCATACACACTGGAATAAGAGATTTGATAGGCTGGCCTAAGCTTTCCTCTGCCACGGATCAGTATGTACTGCCTCTCCTCTCCCTGCCTGGGCTGATGTAACTCACTGGAGTGGCAAATTACACCAGACCTACAGCTGTAGCCCGACATTATGATTAATTTGATCAGTAATTTCTCCTGTTTTTCATTTTAATCGCCGCGACCATTCTGCTGTGGCAGGTCTTTCAGATCTAATTAAGATCAATTCCGGTGTAACAGACTTGGCGCGCCTTTACCCCGTCAAATCCCTGAGCTCTCCGGGCGTGGAGAAAACCCGCAGCTCTAATCAATCAACTTCCAGCAAAATCCAGCGGGCTCCCACAATCAGCCCATTAACGCACTTAAGCAAATTTCATAATCTCCCCCCTGTCTACTTGTCATCACTTTGGTGGTATTTCAGGCCACATCCCACAGCATTCTGCATGTTGTGGAGCAGAGACCGTAGGAGGTGTAGAGCAAGGTAAATTCTCCCAACATTCAACCAAATTAGTTGAAGTAATCTAAAGAGTGGACCATTGACTCGAGGGGGACATGATTTGTTGTGGTAGGTTCGTATTCTAATAAGGATATTAATGTGCAAATTAATTCATTTTGTCACACAAATTAAAAACAGTAAAAGCACAAGGGATGTAATGAATGCTCAGGATTTCCTCAGTATGAGTTTACAAAGAAGATCACACACCTCCCATAAGAAGGGAATTACAATGAGACATTAATTGGAACATAATGAGTGTTTGTCTCTCTGCAGCTTTGCACTGTATTTTCAGCAAATAGTTGACTGGCTGAGTGATTTTACTTGTCTGGATAATGAGAGCAGGAAACAAGGGTGTTATCTGTCTAATGTTCATTGTATTATGGTAATTATGACTCCACTTTACTGCACACACCAGTTCCTCTGGGTAAAACATTAAAACACCAAAAATGTCCTCCTGTGTCTTTAATTAGAAAATACAAATGATCAACAATTCATGTCTGTTTATAACTATGTCTCTGCTCAGGGAATTTTCTTTGACTTGCGAAACTTTTACGAATCAAACAATGAGGAGCTCAGTGGTTCTGAGACTAAAAATTCAATCATTGACCCAAATGCTGGAGGGAGGTTGAGCTGCCGTTTAAATCCTATTGCAGCCTTGGGAGGGTGCTGAGGCCATGGCCTGTCCTTGAGGGAGCTCCTCACTGGGTGATACACTCCCGGCAATGACCCAGAGAAACTAAGCCTTTTACGTCCATTCTGTGTCCTTTGTGCACACACATGCACTAACACCCCACCCCACCCCCATAATCCTATTTGATGAGGCAATATCTTAATGATACCTGATGTGGCCTCTTTGCCCCCCTAAAGGAAGGTCTGTCCTCAGTCATCATAATCACGCACACTGCTTCTTTTAGAAGAACACAATCTATATAAAGCAAAGGGTCTCAGTACTTATTGATGCAGTGAGCATGTTCTAAAATAACAATACCTCTGCTGATGCTGGGTGTAAAAGGATGGTGTTCACATGGTGATGGTGTTACTTGGAAACTTAACCTAGAGATGTTTTCCAAGCAAATCAAAGACTTGGAAGCAGGAGAGCCTAACTGAAGAGTACTTCTTACTTTGAGTCTTTGTACACGGCCTAACGTGAGCTTAACATGTGAATCTGTGTTTTGATCAGCAGCTCTTGTTTCCACGGTCGCAACGAACACACTATCCAGCATGCTTAGTGCAACTATTGAATACAACAGCTATGAGGATGTAGCGGCTAGCCTTTGGAGCCCATTAAATCCAGAGGCTGTTTTTCCTGCTGAGTCTCACTAGGCCGTGACAGGGCCAGAGAGGGCTGCAAGGGGAAACAAATAGCCCAACTCATCCTGGCCATAAAGAAGCTTGCACCACAACCCAATAAGGGTCTGACGCTGATGAATGTGACCAGGGACAGAAAGGCGACCCTGGCCAGTTTCCACCAGAAATGAAACCACAGGGATATAAAATAGGTTATTATCGTCACACAGTGACAGGCAGACGGACAGAAGGGCAGAGATGGATGGACAGACAAAGTGACTAAAAAGGAGCTTGAGTAGGAAGAGCAGCAAAGATTAAGGGACTGATTACGCCTGGAAAGCCTAAGGATAGATAACCTCCGAAACAGCAGCAGGAGGATGTGAATCATATGTCATGGCTGGTTGCTAGGTTCAATGTGCTCAAGTGCATCTCGGATTCAGTGACAAGATGCATATTCTAATAGCTCCATATGGACAGGGAAGCTGGTAGCTTCCATTCATACATAGTGAATGTAAGCTTTCAATCTAATACTTATGCACTATACTTGAGATCTTTAGAATAAATCTTTATTGTCTACCAAAGTGAAATGACCAGTTTACATAAAACATTACTGTGCTTGTAGACTCACCGGCAGAGGCATGGGTGGAGTGACGGGTGATGGAAGGCTGCGAGCCGGCGACTGGTTGGGCCGGTGTGGTGGGGACTGCTGCGGCTGTCCAGAGGTGGAGGAACAGGCAGAACCTGGAGACGGGACAGAGGTCTGATGCTGGCTGGGAGGGGTCATGTGATGCTGGGATGACAGCTGGTTCTGAGCGTGGGAGTGGGTCTGTTGGTGATGGTGTTGCTGCTGCTGCTGCTGTTGCTGCTGGTGGTGTTGCTGCAACTGTTGGAGCTGCTGCAGGTGCTGGAGCTGGGAGTTCAGTGATGAGGTAGCTGTCGGCGAAAGGACAATTGCCTGATTCTTCCCTTCGTCTCACATCTTAACTCTCACACAAATAGCACAACAGACACAAATTAGCATTGACTGACAACCAGACAACAAGTGTTTTAGCACATAAAAGAAAGACCTCATTATTTGAAGAATATTCTAACACCTCAAGTAGAAATACATACACACATGGAGGTGTTGGAGCTGAATAGTGAGAGACATGTAAATTGTATGGAGCCACAACAAGGTTCTCCAGGGTTTTTAAGCTGCATGATAGTCAGTGAATTTAATTTAGCAAGTTGGAGGACAAAGCTATCAAGCCTGACTGATATAACTGCTCTCTCTGGAGCCAGAAGTCATCATTGTCACTCGGAAAAAGACACAATCTTTGGTTTAATGGCTTCAAATCTCATAAGAAAAAGTCATCCATCTTCTCAGGGAGCTTTCAGAATTAAAGCCATTAACTAATTGGATCCAATAACGGCATGCTATTAGAAATTCATTTCTACATTTAAATGCTTTTAAATTTTCATGCAGTGAGAAAAAAAAAAGAGTCAGTTAACACTCAGGCTGCAGCCTCATCATCCATGCAAATATCATCAAAAAGGCAGAATCTGAAATGTAAGACAATGTCTATTTCTATGTTGTTTCCTTAAAAATATATATTAAAAAAATAATAAACCAAAAACCATAAAAGCAAACATTGACTGCTAACATGTTCCCACAAATGGCTTCCTTTACCGAATGAACCTGAGTCCATACTGTTGTCTAAACTAAATCTGACACAGCTTTATATACAGTAAAACACACAGTGGCCAATTTTACATATAGATTTCTGTGAATATAAGGATACTACAGACTTGGTGGAAACCTTTGATCAGAATATTTGGCTGTATTACACATGAATTCCCATAACCACATTCAATTTTCAATGGCAATTTTTCTTTTTTCTTCCACTGCCGCCAGCCGCCCGTGCATGCTCAGGATGGGGGATTGAATCAAATAGAAGATTTAAGGTAATCCGTTGGTTTCCTTAACTAGGCTATCATTTCTAGGAATTGGCTTATATGAACATAAGTATTATAATTTGTACTAATGCAAATTTAATTAGATTATAATTGGACTACAATGAATTGTATTGAATTGCAAAGGGGTTTGTAAAACGCCTTCAGATGATTTTGATCTGAATTGGCACTAAACAGATGAAATAAAAAAGAATTTCTGCAAATAATGCTGAAAAATGTATTTATGAAAAGCACTATTTCAGTTCTTGAAACTCTAAGTCAATATGCAGAGGCAAGGAATCTGTAAAGTAATGTCAAAAGGAAAGGGCACCTTAATGTCTTTTAAGGTTTTATGTATCAGGACATAGTGGGGAAAAAAAAGCCTCAGACAAAAAACAAAATTACTTAATTCACTGTGTCATTAATTAAATAATTAAACTAAGTTTTTAATCATTGGCATTACTAACTAACTAAGTCTAGGACAGAAGCAGTGTGTAGAAAAACAAAGTACACATCATTGTGCAGTAGCTTGTAGAGAAACTTTTAGCAGTAATTTTCAGTAATTATTTTCTTTATGATGTTTAGTCTCTTGCATCATTTTGGAAGATTTTTTTTCCCACTCTTCTTCACAAGGTTGCATTTGCTTTGACTCTCTTAAATTCCCACCACAGCATTTGAGCCAGATCTGGATTTTGACGCCATCATTGCAACACTTTGATTTTCTTACTCTTTTAGACATTTTGTTTTAAATTGGCTGCTATGTTTGGGATCATAGTAATGATGCTTTTCAGCCAAGCTTTAGCTAGCAGGGATATAACTTCACATTTGACTTCAGAATACTTTGGTATACAGAGGAGGTCATAGTCAACTTAGTGACGACAAGGTGTCCAAGTCCTGTGGCTGCAAAACAAGCCCAAATCATCACCGCTCCACTACCATGCTTTGCCTTATGAGGTGCTTGTGTTATGCTGTGTTTGGTTTTCACTAAACATAGCCAAACATATCCACTTTGGTTTGATCTGTACATAGGAAATTGCTCTAGGAATCTGGTTTGTTCAGATGTAATTTTGCTAATCTAAGAAGCACTGCCATGTTATTTTTAGAGAAGAGTGGCTACTGGAAATGCTTCCAAACAAGCTAAACTTGTTCAGTCTTTCTCAAATTGTACTGCCATGAACTATAACTTGATAAGTGAGGCCTGTGGAGTCAGGAATTGTTTTTTTTTTTCTCTGGGCATTAAAACTGATTGTAGAAAACAGTGAAATTCTTCTTGAAATAATTTTACTAAACAAATATTCTCCTCAGGTTTTCTTCAGTACATTTCCACCAACATCAACATTTTTAAGTAACAATTTACAAACACTTTTAATGTAAAAATTAGCCTTAATGAAGTGTTGCATATAATATATTTGTTACAAGACACTCCAATTTATAAAATGATCATAATGGGGCCTTGCTTCCCAGTTTACTATTACAATGATTTAAAACACAGAGGACTGAATAACAAACACTGGTTTTGAAGATTACTTGTGAACATCTATTGATAACGCAGCTCAACAATTGTGAACACAGCGTAGACAAGCTTGTGTACACACTGAATCAATCCACTTAAATAATTTAAGTAAGCTTGTCTCATAAAAGATGAATAAAATATCAGGGCAGACAAGCCTTTGATTAGTAGGGTCACATCAACACCAGGGAAGGCATGGATGAACATTTGATGAAGATCAGATCATCTTTTTCTTTCCTCACTCTGCAGAAGCTCAGCCAAAGGAAGCCGGCATCTCTTGGCCAGTAAACAGTGCACTTTTATATTTCTTCTACCTCTTGACACATTGACACTTCTCTCACACCCCCACCATGAATTATATATCATCTGTGCAAACGGCAAGAGTCCAATTCTCACTTGAAATGTTGGGGCAAGTTGTCTTGCAAGCACCAAGCCCCTGACAGGACCAGCTCTTTTCCTTCACAACTTCACAATGACAAAATGTTGAGGCCTATTTAAAGATGGAATAAAAGGGAACAAAGACGGAGAAAACAAAAGGGGGTAAAATGAGATTTCTGTCAAAAAATTATCGAAACCAGACGAAGATCAAAGACGACTGAAGAATTTCCTCCAGCGCCAGCTATTACGCCAAGGAACAAGAGGCACAACAAAAGAATAAGCGGCAAAAGAAAACAAATACAGAGGGAATATGGAAGAAGCCCCATGTGGCCTTATTATAAGGGCTACACTGCAGGTAACTATATTCTTTAACAGCAGTGCTTTATAAATTCTGTCATCTTGTTAAGACTGTCAGGACCACTGACCCTCCACTCCCCTCTAACTGGGCAACTGGCATTCTGAAGCTCATTCTTTTAACCACAGCTGTCTGATTGCTTTGGTTGAGCACATAATCCAAATGGCTTGTCTCAGCTAATTGTTTGTACTCCTTCCTCCAGCCGACACCGGACCAAGTATGAGTGTGAGCTTATTTATGATGGAGAGAAGCCAAGAGGGTGCTGGGTTCCTATAGAGCTCATTATATCTCCGACTGTCTTTTTGTTGCGTTTCAAATTCACTAGTCCTTTTCTACTGAGATGCAAGCGGTGCTCCCACTTAGTCATCACGCCTCCGGGGTGGAAGAGCAAGGGACTCTCTTTCACTGTTGTCACAACTTGCCTGTATTAATGGTTATAATAAGAAATGAGTAGGATCGTGCTGCTAACCAATTAGATACAAGCTGAACTGTGGCATTGTGTGCTCCTTTAACACATTTAACAACAATTATTGGGAACTTTGAAACACCAACACAGAGTTTTCTAAGGCCCTCAACGTCTGTGCTTAGAGAAACCCTCTGCCATCTTTCTCTCTCTCCTTTATTTTTTCTTTTTGCTTTAGTGTCACAGAAGAAATCAACTTTTATCTTTGACTGTCCCGGCCCCGGATTCTGGAGCGCTGGAGGACGAAACAAGACTGATTGTCAGAGGTCGAAAGGCTAGGTCAAAGCCGGCTCGTTCGTCAGACAAAATGCTATTTTTGTTTCATGTGCTGTTGAGGAGTGAGGTGGGAGGGGGGCAGCCTGCTCTCTCATTACAGGTGCTGTCTCTGTAGTCCCTACCTACCCCCTATTACAGCACTTTTCTCTCTGGGGTTGATTCAAGCTCAGCTCTTCGTTTTCCTCACTGTGCACAACACCTGCGTTTACTACGATTCCCTGTGATACACACCGCTGATGTGTACATGTTTGTGTAGGGATGTAGTCAATGTCAAAGTCCAAAGCGCCAAAGATATCGAGTATGTCATGTAGTTGAATGCAAATGAGTGCAACATGTTATGAATTCTAGCTAAGAATGCGTTAATTAAAATACAAAAACGTCCTTTAATGCATTTAATCTTTCTAAAACGTAAGAACTAGGTATGCATCATTCATTGAAGAGCCTCAGCCAAGGCTGGCATGAAGAGTGACAGCAGTGTCACAGTAATCAAATCTATACAAAAGGACTTTGACTGCCTTTCATTCCATCAAAATGTGCTCCATGTTCCATAAAGTACAGTCAGAAGAAGGCGGCGATGATCATCTCATGTCGAAAGAATTCAATGTATCTGGGCATCAAAAATGATGGTTCAAAGACCTTTAAAAAATGTATTGAGTTCACGGAATGAATAAAATCTTAAGATGGGAGTGTTATGTGAACGTAGCTATTTACACTGCTTTTCTTTAAGCTCAGTGTTATTGATTCTGCAATAATTCCAGTACCTGCTGTTGCTGTGCATTATATGCATTGATGCATCAGTTTAGCTCTTTCAGAGCAATCACAACAACTAGCAGGAAAAAAATGCATTCATCAAATTGCTGCTGGCTCTTTTAAAAGTCTTTGGTATCATTTAACAGAGGAGTTCTGTAAATTAAAAGTGTATCAACAACTACTGAGGAGCCTGTTTGGATTTCGATTTGTTGGGATTATCCAGTGTGACCCACTCTGTATTTTTAGGAACTCCTCAGATCTAAACACAGCTGTCATTCTCTAATAAAAGAGGTGAGAGGGGACAAACAAGCTCCCCATTACTGCTCTGCCTCACGTTCCGCTGTGGAGTCCATAAAGTAGTGTCTCAATTGCCTTTTCAGTGAGTCACACTGATAATTACTCCACTGGAGGTAAGGAGATTTAGACTATGAGATCTGGTAATTATGAAGGTGGTCAAAGGAAGGTCATTTTTTACTCTGTGGATTAGATTGGAGCACTCGCACACTGATGAAGGAGATAACATCTCTGACTCTGCCCCTACTTCATTTGTTCACTGTTAACTTTTATTGCTGTGGGTCATTGGAAACACTTGTGTGATATTACAACTAATTTGATTATTGTGTCACCGGTTTTTCTTTTTTTGCACTTACTGATTACTCTATGGACATTTACCTGCAGTAAGACTTCTTAAAGGACACAGAAAGGTAAAAGAAGAAATACATTTGGACCTGGAAGTCTGTTAGTACACTTGATAGATGACAAAAACTGTAAATGTGTACAATTTAAATCTGACACGCTTCAGCAGCTGCTGCATTAACTAGTTTCTCCACAGACATGGAGGAAGTCTGAAGATCATTTACTTACTTGAAGCAGCTCTGAAACTTTGAAAGTAAAAATTCACTTTAGGATGCAAAAGATGAGGCACAGGACTGCATAATCTCAAACAGTGCATCATATTTTGTAAGCTTGTCATAATAAATTCTTTGAACTCATTGTAGTTGTCAAATAAATGTGCAGAGAAAAAAATATTCCAATCTGTGAATATTCAAATGTCCTTGTTGCTTCAAATCACACCACATCACTCAATATTAATTGCTTATTTGTTCTTTTGTTTTTATAAATACGGAGACACACTTAAAGTAAAGTCAGCTCATGTAAAAAGTGAAAAAGCACATGCTCTTTCTGACAGGTTTTCTGTCTGCTACCTGCAACAAGTTCTGTGTTATGCTGCTTTTACTTTCAAGCCTGTATGATCAGTAATCATGTTTCAAGAATGGAGGATAGATTCCTGCCTCAGTAATGGCTGGAATAAACATGGGGAAAATGAAATGTTAAAGCAGCTGGTGAACCACTGAATAAAAACATTACTCAGAGAGCCACGGCAGGCAATATCATTCCTTCTGCAGGAGGAACTCAGTGAGTACAAAATATATAAATATATATTTATATAGGCAGTTAAGATTTGAGCAGAGTTACAGCCACAGGATTTTAGAGAATAAACAGCATCACTTGTAGGGATCCAGAGATAATGCTTTCCCTTTGTGATGCAAGGCAATATCAAGCACTGTTGAAGAATTTCCACTGTTCGTGAAGCATTTCAAAGAATGAAATCCTCTCCATGGAGTTGTTAGACATACAAGAAAATCCCCATGTACTCGATAATGTTGCCCTTATGGTGTTGCTTACGCTTTGTTATTGATTTTCAAAGTGTGGTACAGGAAACTCCAGGGGCTGCTTACAAAGTTCCGGAGGGTCCCAAGCAAACTGAGATATAGCATATTTTTTACTACGATTTTCTTGAAAAAACCCCAAAAAACTTGTCTGCCTTTTAAACTGACCTGCTTTAACCTGATCTACTGAGGAATTAAAGACTAATTTACATTTGTCTCTTGAAGGCAACACCTCAATTCGAAAGTTTGGAAGAAAAACAATTTTTTGAAGGACTTCCAAGAAAACTTGAGTTATACAAGTCTAAATGTTAAAATGTACCTGAGCAGCCTGTTAGCTAAAAACACTTTAAAAATTCAACTTAATGGACAAATCTGAACATATTCAAATTCTATTTATCTGGATCTATTCTTTAGTGTCACTTGCATTTCAAGTAGAGCCCAACATAGAAAGTGTGTTTTTCTGTAGAACCTAGTGAGGGATCTCTTACATTTGTCCTTCAGCGTCCAGAAGGTGTTGGACCCCCCTTCTTTTTTTTTTTAAAGAAAGGAGTCTGTCTGCCTGGCGGGACAGACTGGGTTATTACAGCGTGTTCATGGTCCCATCATGTGCCGTCAGACCAAAGCGGAGGCCGAGAGTAAAAGCCTCATGCAAAATTTATGTTCATGCGGCTGTTTCAGTGGGTGGAAAAATCAATATTGCGGGCCTGATGCACGGAGATGACTGAGTGCTTTCTGACTGACAGTAAAAGCTGAGAGAGATTGAGGGTCTACATTTACTGTGCTAGAAATGGAGTGGAGTAGAGTTGCCCCAATAGTCTAGTTCACCTTAAATTTGAATTTCATTGTGGATTATTTTGGTTGCAACTTGGAAATTGAAGAGTTGAAGAATTACACCATTAGATAAAAAGGGAGCAAAAGAGCACTAAGCAACTTGTTTTCAAATAGTCTAAAACACATCTTGCACTGTGGCATCTGAGCAGCTACAGTATTGTATATTATGGGGTTATTAAGCCTTCCCTTCCTTCCCCTCTTACACAGATATAAAATGATTGTAGAATAATCAAAAGACAATGAGGGTATGAGGGGGACATCATAGGGCTTTTGTTCTGCGCTGCTTCGCTTACATATGCTTTTGATAACATGCCACATACCCACAGTACATTTGGGGAGGAATGTGAGAAGAGAGCAAAAGAAAGTGAGAAAAAGAAATTCAGTGGGATGAAATAACCCCAAACAATGGGATTTGCTTTCCATTCTTCTGCCTCCATCTTCTGTCTTTAATTATTCCCTTTGGTTGTCTGAGGGAGCGTGTAAGCACTTTCACACAGCACAACATGCCCAGCAGCACAACACTGTCTGCCTTAGTGATGTGGAGACTTCTGAGTGACACTGAGCCTCTTGTGATTATTAATGCTGTTTAATACAACACAGAGCAGACACTATGACTGAGGGAAAAAACAGATTTCGAAATGCATGCATTCAAATGTGCATGCAATGTGAATGGAATTATGTTCTACATGAGCACTGCACTTGAGATGCAACCCTCCCCCCCGCTACATAAACAAAGTGTACACCATAAAATGAGAGCTAATGTTTTGTAGATGCAACAAAGAAAACGTGTATGTGAACACCAACTCTGCAGTGTTTTGTACACAGTGTTTAATGGACCCTCAGCTGATCCTGGTGGGATCCTTTGTGCTGGTTTAGTAGTTTCTTCCTGAATCACATATGAGATATTTGAGAGCCCAGAACGATGTATGATGAATGAAGTAGCATGCTACTTATACGCTTATCGTGCTCACTGACTAGCAACAGGTTCAGCAAAGGGCAGCGGCAGTAAATGAAATTCCACACCGGGACAATATATCATCAAAAGAAATGTATGCACCCGAAACTTACAAGCCTTCTTCAGATGCGGACAAGGTGCCTGACAGGGCTGGGGGAGGGGATGAGGCAGAGAGGATAGTAAGAAAAAAAGGAGGAGAAATGGGAGAATAGGGGCCGTTTTTTTTTTTTATTTATTTTGCTGCTGGATGGGAACGGAGCAAGCACAGGAGAGCAGCAGATTTTGTTGAATCAGTCCTATTTTCATACTGGCTGCTCTGTGTCTTTTAACCATTTCACTGCAGCTGGAAAATGAAAGCACCAGAGTTAATTTCACAGTGAGAGCTCACTGAACAAAACCCCCCACGGTCTGTGGAAAAAGGTGCTAAGTCTACTTTGTCATTGCAAATTACGACAGTGTAATTCAGGAAACGCCGTTATGTATGAGCGGGAGGAGAGGAAAAAATGTTCAGTGAAAAGCAATAAAAGCTTTTCCCCCTCTTAGTGAGGATTTCTTCTGATCTGTAAGTAACAGATACCTCTCCCCAAACACACTGTCCTGTACTGATGCCACAGGATCCATCTGCGATGTGTCTGCAGTTAGTCTAGAAATAGCACCCACGGGACTTACACACTCCTCAGGCCTCCTGTGGGACCTTTTAAGCTGCACTGATACTGATAAAAGCCCCCACAAATCTGGCCCCAAGAAACCCCTGCCATTAATTAAGGTAATTAGGCTCTGGTCAGCAATTAGTAACCACAGAGAGCTTTTAGCAGTGGCTAAGACATCCCCACTGGTGAGGGGTTCAGTTCCATACCATCTGCTGACAAATGTAACCACAGACTCTTTGGTTTCACACACTGGGAACTGGAGAGCTGTGTTTAAAAATGACCTCTGTGTGATCCAGGCATCCTCCCAGATTCCCACAGCTTCTGTGCTGCAGCATCACAGCATTTATTCCTTTCATTTCTTTGGTTCTTCTCTCCTTTAAATGTGGAAGAGCAAGCTCTATGAAAATCCATACATGTTGTACATCACTAGAGTGGGAACAGGAAACATTTGGTACACCAGATATCAGACTAAATTAAAACATCTGGGCTGTGTAAGAAGTATTGATTAGAGCATAAAGTTACATTGATTTGCTTGTATTATCAAACCCATTATAGATCCATACTGATTTGTTAATTAACATTATAATGTCAGCAGTCATTTAGAAAATGACGATATATGAAATATTATTGTACATGTAGGGTTTTCAGTATGATAAACCACTGTAATGCAAGTTGACTATTTACATAAGGCCACCTTTTTTTCTAAATGTGCAACAGAGGAAGGCAAAACAGTGTCTCAGATATAGGAATACACAGCAAATTATTACAAAAAGCAAGGAAATGCAGAATAAATGTGAGAAAATTTTACAAACAAATGTGGCATTTATACTAATATCAAGATACAGCAGCTTGTGTGTTTCATCCTGTGAGTAATGTGAGATATAAGGAGCTCTGAGTAGAACAAGCTGATAAAAACAGGCTGAATACACACGTTTAACCTCCGACGGTAGATCGTGCAATAACTCACATTACTGGGGAAGAGGAAATAAAGGATGCAGCCGTACCGCTTTACACAATTCTACATTTGAAGAAACCGGTGATAACACCATTTTCATTCCAGTTCAGTCCCATAAAATTACCATTAACATTACAACTCATGCAGAACACAGATAAATGTAAAATGTCACCCAGTTCTGCCAGGCAGGAATTCCAGTTCCACAAGATTACCATCTCTGTCTGCTTTCTCCCACTGCACCTTGTCTAATATTTCATTTACAACATTTCATAAGTTCATTTTCCCCTCGCTGACCATGTAAATCACAAATCAATTTTCATTTAAAATGCTTGAGTACAGATTGTTGCTGAAAGCTTCTGAATTGTGTCTCGGCAATATGGCAGACCTTTAGCAAATCTTTCGGATACAGAATGGCCGGAAAAGGGGGGCAAAAACTGAGATGTAATTTCGACAAAACAACCCTGGGGTCAAGCGGTCAAGGCATTTACTGGAAGTGCTTTACAAGTCCTGAAATATCATTAAAACAATACTCTGATATGTGTTGTAATTTATAGAGCATTCAATACTCCTCATTTACTGGACGGTCATTGACTGGTCCACTCAATAATAAAAATGACACATTATAATGAAATATTTAATTCTATTGATTATGCATAATTGTTGGATACACTTATATCAATATTTGCAACTCGTTTGTATCTTAAATAAGAAAAAATATGACTCCAGAGCATGACAGGATGAACAGTTAATTGAGGTTTATTCAAATCGTGTTTATTTGGCTACATAAATCCAGCAGTGAGCAGTGTGAATGTTTCATCGGACTGTAAGTAACCTGTTGTTGCTGAGGAGTTAAAAAGCAAATGACTGTATCATAATGAAATAATACTGCATCTTATTATACATATAACTGGAAGCTAATTTCAAACTTGGTCATGCTCTAATTCGGCCTCTTGACTCAGAAACCTCTCCACATGCACACTGCTTTACAGTCACCTTGAGTAAAATCCTTTACAATAAATGCACTGTACTGCCTGTATACTCGGGGCAGACAGGCAGTGTGTAATGCACAAAGAGACTGCGTGTTTATGGCAGCAGGTTTGCAAAAAGCCTCCCTCAGTGTTTACCAGTGGGGGCAGATGTCAGGGTTTGTCGCGGAGGAGCAGACACAGCCACATCTGATTAATAATATTATTGTCCTCCTCTACACTGCCATAAAGAAGCGTGCCCCCCCCCCCCTCGTTTTTTCTTTTCTTTCTTTCTATTTTAGGCTCTGGGAGCATTTTGTCCTGTGGCATTGCACTGCCACCATCCACATGAACAAAACACAAGTCGAGAGCCAGAAGGTTAAGACAAGCAGCACTACTGCTTCTTACCAGGCATAACACATACACAGGTCCTGGGATATGTAGATTAAAAAGTCATACGGAGTACACAAATACACTGAGGATCATTTGTGCTGTTATTTTTGTGCAATTATAACAAGCGTGCAATCTGAATTCAGAACAAATGATCAACATGACTGCAACAAGTGAGACAGCAGGAGGTAAAATTTACTTACATCCTAGCTTCAGAACAGACATGAGAGTATAAATCAGTCACCTGGGAGTGTGTGTGTGTATATGTTCATGTGTGCATGTAAGGTAAACCTGAGCCTTAGTGGAAATTTGGGTGTTTGATCCTCACCCTCTCAATGCGCCTCTGTGCGTGTTGATTGGTGATTTTTTTTCTCTTCTTTTCGTCACCTAACTGTCACAACGGCACTAACCCCACACATTTCCAAGCTGCTTATTGAAGACAAACAATAAACCACTGGCAGATATCAATGGCAGAGATGAGAACCCGGGTGCCATATCTGCGGGGACTGCCTGGCGAACCTGCCTCTGCTTGCGCTTCATCTCCTGCAGCACCTCTCACTCTCAATTATTTGGCTGCTGTCACAACAAATCAATCAAATTACCGCTCCAGGACTGTGTGCAGCTGCTCCTATTGCACCGCTAGTTGCATTAGCTTTGAAATGTATGAGGTCTACATTTTATCACTGTTATTTATTTAATGCAGCTCTCTCCCCTGCGAGCCATCTTACAACCACAGCTAAGTTTAATCATTAAAGGACGACGTGGAATGCATACTGTTTGAGAACACCTCAGATTAAAAAGCGATAAGGGAGAAGGGATGGGTTTGGCCTATATTGTGTTACAATGACAGATGTTTAGGTGAGGAAGTGTGGTCTGCCTACACATTTTCACTGTAATGTGCCGACAAACGACCGCTTATTCTTTTTCTAATCTTAAAATAAATCAACAAATGTACACAATGAGCTGGTAGCATGGTTATAACAAGCCCCAGAAAGGATGCCTACATTTTCTACCGCAGATAATGTAATGGGCAAAGGGACACAGAGGCATTCCCACGGCAGACAAAGGTTAAGTCAGTGGCCCGGCCCGGTGAGCTAACCTCTTAAAGGAGCAGCAGTCAGCTGAGGCAGAAGAGATCCAGTCTGACATGTCTAACTAGTGTGGAAGCATTTGGTTCTTCCCCCAGGAGCCCAGCCTTTGGTGGTGTAATGAGCAGAGTGATTTCCCTAATTTGTATCATGCCAAAACCCAAAACCAGGAAACGACACCGCTGAGCATTTTCATCAAAATAGCAGACATGCCTTTGATTGGCACTGACACAGGGTCTCATTACTGCAGGTGAGTGGGATGTCGACCTTTATGAGGAAGCCTGAGTGCTGTTTTGTGTTTCCTGTGGACGAGTACAGAGGAACAATGCTTTCACTTCACCATTAGAACTCAGCTCTCTGAAGTGATGTGCTGCCTGGCTTTCTGCTCAAAGCAAATAAGAGAGGATATGCTTATTAATATGAAAGCGCTCCAGTAAACTAGCTTCTTGCATTACCTTTGAGTGAGTCATGGAGGAGAGGAGTAGACAGATTACTTTGTTCTGCTTCCTCCCATTGAGCATTACATGTACAGTCCTTTGATACAGCTAGTTTTACAAGTATGGTAATCATTCTTTGCTTGTTATAAAATCATGTGAAATGAAAACCCATTTAAAATGCAGAAGAAAGTTGGCATCCCATCCAAGAACAAACATCCAGATGTTTTGTCTGTATGAGTCGCACATACTTAAATCTGAAATTGTGAAAATCAAGTATGATTTTTCTTTTGTCTCAACGGCCGTCATATTTACAGACCTCTAGCATGACCCAACCTAGTTTCGCCTCTGTGAAGTCAGCTAGAATTGTGTGCACTCTGTCACAAAAGATAACTTCCCCCCTTGTTTAGTTTCATTGGGAATTTGTTTTTACTGCATGTTTGCAGGCATAAATCATTCTGACAAATAACCAGTTACACTGGTGCCTGTGTTTACTGAGTCTGCTACAAGATGCTGCTCAGTTTTATTTAAGCAACAGCTCAAACTTTATAGCACAACCCCATTACAGTGATAGTTATTCATCAGTCTGAGAGGGCTGCCCTCCTAAAGCTCGCAGAAGACCAGACGGTTCCTTTCCACCAACATTTATTCTCACAGAACCAGCTTTGATTAGCTGATCAAAACATAAAATCAAAATGCTCGTCAGTGTTTTTTCCCCCTCATTAGAGCTTAATGTGGAAATAGGCAAAAGCCAAGAATAGTTAGATTTGAAAAAGCTTAATTTTGATCTGTCACGACATGAAAAATTATATTTGACTGTGCAGATTAAAAGTGCCACGAAAGCCTTTCAAACATTCTGGCTCTTGTGAAAAGAACACAGGGAGGGTGACACACTGGGGCAGAGGCCAGAGCTGCAGTTGTCTGACAGAGGTGCTGTGCCAGCAGGCCTCATTCAGCAGAGTTGTGATGAACTCAGACAGGGGAGAGTGGAGGAGCGCATCATGGCCAGAGGGGCCTGGACACAGTCAAGACATTTAGCTTCACTTGTGACTTGTGTCACTTTCTCTCTATGGAGGTCCCTTCAATGCATCCCCTTCAGATAAGAGGACGTGCGAACAGGCAGTCTGTCAGTCCACTCTCTTAAAAAAAGATCTGTCACTGAGGCATTTCTCCACAACAGTGTTTTCTCTCTCTCTATCTCTCGTGGCTGGAGAATTTCATCATCTGGATTCAGACTGTTTGCTGGTTTGTTTGGCACTGGACAATATGGATGACTGAGAGGTGTTTGTTTTGCAGTTCTGACACCCTGACAATGTGTTTGTCGATCTGTTCATCAGATCTCTGAAGCCTCTGGGTTGTCCCTCACACACCAGGAGAAAGATCTGTTGACGTGTGAGTCAGACGAGCCTGCTGGGCCCATTATCATTCACTACTGATGGATACATTGAAGAGCTCACTGGATAGATGTGGGTTTATTAAAAGCTCTGCCCACAGCGATGGCTGCTGTTATTTATGCATGTTTGTATCCATTAGGCTTCTACCTCCACATTTCCTCACTCAAGGCATCTGTCCATCCATTTCCACACATGATGGGAGCTTTCCCTGCACTTTGTGCTGCACTGGCATTAATGTAATCGGCATCCCAAAAACACACTGCTTTACATGTAGCCTGGCATCTTTTTACATTAGTGCATCTCTCATCTAAGATTTATGACTGAATGTTTCCCCATCCATCCCTCAATCTAATGGTATAAAAGAGACAATGTTTTAAACATTAAAATGAAAACCATTTACAACTATGATCAAAAGAGAACACTTGGGCATTAAAGTTTAAAAGGCAGGGATAAGTACAGCCATGTGGATGGACAGATGAGGTTGAAAAGAGATAAAAAAGTGAAGTACGGTGCACTCTTATGCACAGGAAAGAGCCATAAAGTGCTTCTGCGCTGCACTGCAAAACGCTGACCTGTAATTAATATGGTTGTTCCTCTGGGCAATTTGAGGATAGCTGCTTTTTGGGATACAAGCCCCTTAAGGATTCTTACCTGGTCAAGACCTCTGAAAAGCATTTTATTACAGTAAAAAAATTTAGTTCCATGTCAGACAATGAATGTAAAACTCTTAGTGGGGACAGAATGTGTTATTGCTAGTACATTGATAATAGCTTTTGATGTCTAGTACTCAATGAATCCTCATGAATAATACAGAAAGTCATTCATCTGTATTGTGCCGACAAATCAGCACACATCAGTTTTTTTCTGGCTATTTTCTACTTTTTGCCACAGATTTCACACTGATGTACTCTGCCCTTTCTCTCACCTTGCAGGTTCTGTAGGGGGAGTGTCATGATGCCCCCTGCAGCGGCAGCAGCCACCAGGCTCTGGATGTTGGCTGTGGGCAGAGAGAGCACTAGGCCCTGCTGCCCACCCAGGTGTCCGCCTGTGTTGAAGGGGATGAGGATGGGCTGGTTCATGCCTGGCGCCGCCCCCGACATCACGCCACCCACTGCGTTAGCCAGTTGTTGGGCCACCAGGAGAGACTGGGGAGGACACACATGCACTCATAAAGACTTATTTCACACATTACACCATTGGTTATATAATCATTGAATGGTTGTGTTTCTTTCAAATTTGCTAAAATATGATCAGTTATGTGTTGCAAGGCATTTTACATCACCCTGACTTTTTTTTCTATCCTTTTTGATGGTCATGAAATAAAAAATCTACAATTATTTGAATTACTTGCTATTACATCAGACCATTTTGGGTTATCAAGCCAAGAATAAATCTTCACCTACATTTAAAACACACTTCCTTACCAATCTCTGATTGTAAATGTAAAGATATTCAAATTGTTGTATAGTATAGATTTCCAGGATCTTATCAGAAAAAAATATACTAACATCAGTCAAAAGTTGTGGAATGAGGCTAAATCTTCTCTCAGCATAGACACCACTACAGTTATATTGTATGAAATGTTATTATGTCCAATGCAATGAAATGTGATGCAGTGATAAAGATGTGTAACTTTAATGGCTCATTTTCAGTTCAGAATAATACTTAGTACTTAGAATAATTATCCACACAATTTTACAAAATGGTAATGTAAGATTTATCTGTACATGATAATTGAATTTGATAAATGAAGGCTAATTGAACTCTCTGTTTGCAGAATGTGAGGACAAGGTACAAGGTTTTTATCACTAAGTTTTCTTGTTTCCACATGCAGCCAAACTAGAGTTAACCAATCAGATTTGAGCATGCTTTGTTTGCATGTCACTAAACTTTCTGTAGTGCAAAGAATGCAAATGATTATTCTTTTTTTTTTTTAAATCATCTCTGCTCAAATAATGAGCAGCGCATAGAACACAACACCTTAGTCCAGATAGCACTTATCTAAACACAAAGACTGTACACACATGAAGAACAGAAATATTTGCCTCCAGAGGAATAATTATTAGACTAGACTGCATGTTTTATTCCCAGAAAAAAAGTAAAGAATAAAAGGTACCACATGTACATGATGAGTATACAAACACATGTACAGGGATGTTTAATTGAGAAAATTAAAGCAGATTCTAGTTAACTTCATCACTAATCAGTGTGATTTGCAGCTGAATAATCTGCTTTGCTGTGTCACAGACTCAAAACAGATTCAAAACTTCCTCTTTGTGAAGGAGCTGAGAACCCTTCTTTCACAGATACGCAGAGCGATTCAGGGTTCATCATTGGCATCTGAGAATAATATGCTTGAAATACTCAGTACTTTTTTAAAACGTAGCAGTATTTTGCTCTTTTGATGAGGAAAATAACGCATCATTCTCGTTTCTTCTTGGGTTTTTTCATTCATATTAGTTTAAATGAAAGCGGTGCAGTCATGCCCGTAGAGGAACGGATATGTTATCAGAGGTCTCTCTGATATATTTTGCACTGTAAAAGACTCTTGAAATGTATCCTCTAAGGGAATGGCTTTACACCTACAGATATATTTTATCAAGTGTTCAGAACCAGAAGTGCAGCTGTCTGTACTATAGTTGAAATCTGTATACCTACATGGGGAATGACATCTTTAATTTAAGTCATTTTAATAAAACCTTTTTCAAAATATGTCAATGTTTGAACATGTCACTCTGATTTTTATAAGAGACATGAGACAAGAGATACTGAAGATGCTGCAAAATTCAACAAATTCCCAGCGCAAACATGGAATTGAATTGTTTGGAATAGAATAATAAAAGCATTATGTCAGCTTGTGTTGTCTCCACAGTAAAGCAGGCTACTTTGGACATTGCTGGGTAAGCCTGGTCTGCGCTGTGTTGACTCCTCCACTGCGACTAAAGTTCACAAGCCTTTAACTCCAATTGTCAGCTATCTGCTTCGTTTTGCATGGTGTGTCTGCAGCTTGTACAGGATGCAGAACAGGCTGACTGGTGCGAAGAGCCCACCCTGCTCTCAAGCCTGGTGCTCTCAGGTGACAGGCGTGTCACTGTGATAACCCTGCATGGTGCAGAGAGCCTGCATCCACTCCGACATACATGTGACCACAGCCAGATCTCAGGCCACAATATCTGCACCCAGAAACAAATGAATATTTGTTTGTCTTTCTGAGATGTTAAAAGGATGAAATGCTTGGAGAGGTGAATATTACTGGCAGGATTGTTCACACATACTGTAAAGGATGCCTCTTTCTCAACATTTGCTTTGATACACAACAACTGTGCATAACAAATGACACTTCTGAGAGCATTGCAAATGACATTTGCCATTAACTTGGAAAAAATGAATTAATAATTCCAGAGCTGAAAGAATCCTCAAAGGCCACTAACAAAGGCAACGTGTTTGCAAGCTGCAAGTGACACATGTTTAATCTTGCTTTTTTAACTAAATTTAATCTCAAATCGAAGCAGCACATAATCAAAGGCACTCTTCGAACATTTCATCTCTGTATCAAACAAAATGAGATTGCCCGGCTTGACAGCAAAGACAGCCTCACATGGAAGAGAATAACATTAAAAGACAATTGTACAATTATGAGATGCAGCCCTGATTTATTTATCATTACAGGCAGCTTTGGAGATGCAGGCAGATGTTCAACACACAGGCAGCTGCCAAGAAAATGTACTGTGGAGATCTTTTTAAAGCTGTTGGTGTTAAAGTTGCGATTCTGATCTTCAGCTAAGTGAGAACACTTGATGTCCACAAAAAAATCTGAGATAATGAGCTTAACTCAAGCATTTACTGTGGGAATAACATCAGCTCTCATCTGGATTTAAGAGCAGTTTACTTTTCACCTTTTAGCCTGAAACTTTCCGCCCTCTTCTCTATAGGTGCTGCTGGAAAACAGCTGAACAGTGTTTGGCAGACCTGACAGGCGAGTTTTGAGAAGTGGTCTCCTAGGGGCCACACAGACACACAGAGTGGGTGTGTGTTGGCTCTGGAAAGCAAAGCAGCCCCACTTGGGACTGGATATGGTACCCAGCCTCTTTCCCCATCGGGGGAGTACAGGCCCCTCTATCTGCTTGGCAGCTCTGGCACTGAGAAATTGCCCATAATCACCCAGATAGCAGACTTTTGTCATCCTAACTGTGAGTGGGAAACAGAAGGAAGGTAGATTCATGTTGGGTAAACTACCATTGGATAATGGTTGTTCGAACAATATCCGGCTCTGGAGCGAGAATCTATCAAAACATATTGATCCTGGAACAAGAGAATTGGGTATGGCATGTGGAGCGCCTTTGTTTCTGAAAAGTGTTAGCTTCACAGAGACTGTACTGACAGCATTAATATATTAGATAGTGACTGTTGAGAGCCGCCTGCTGGGGCTCAGACTGTAGATGCTGCCTGATTCAGCTGCTCGCCCTTTTCTATTTATTTCTTATCTGTTACCAAACAGCTGCTTTGACCAGGTATGTGTAATCAGAAAAATTATTTTAATTAAGCACTTTCTTCTCTACATTTAACAGCAAATTATTTTTTTCTTGCACAGAGGATTTCTCACCATTCAAACCAGGCCGGATAAAGAGCGCAGTTCTCGCATTGTCTCATGTTTCCTCTCTTATCTGTCCTGATGAGGATTGATTGTCATTGAGTAACACTGAGTGCAGGGAGAATGGCCTTATTAAAGAGGGTGGAGGAAACCTAATGCTCTGTGAATGTGTGTGCATGTTGAGTGGTGACATTGAGCAACAGTAATGAGATAGATGTTCATTAAGCATCGCCGAGGCACCAGGCCAATAAATCCAATCAGATAGGACAATGCCTGATTGAGCTATTAACAAGGCTGCAGGCTCAGGCTCTTTGCTCTCCTGCTTGTTTTGACAGGGCCTGTATTGCCAGCTCGTTAGTGCCACAACTCAATTATATTTGAAGATGATGTGTGATGACTAAATAGTTTACCATTTTGCATTGGAGCATTTACTTTGGATGTTTGTGTTTCACTCACCACAGAGAACAGATAGAAAAGGCTCGTAAGAGAGTAAGAAAGTAAGTTTCTAACAGAAATTTTCACACAAACACCACAATTTTTCCTTAATATCAGGTGTAAATG
>JAOXYM010000019.1:8848972-8861321 GCA_028567055.1 Leptatherina wallacei
GAAGAAGAAGAAGAAGAAGAAGAAGAAGAAGAAGAAGAAGAAGAAGAAGAAGAAGAAGAAGAAGAAGAAGAAGAATACTGAGAGTTGTTCAAATAATTCAGTTCTCATGTGGACCCCAGGAAGTGTAGCTGCAACTTGGGTGGCAGCTAATTAGGATCTGAATAAAGAAGAAAAGAAAGATTAAAAAGAATATGGAGCAACAATGAAGACCCAGTGAAAAGTCAAATCTCTGATTTCAAAAGTTCATCTGTATCATAGGTAAATATTAATAACTTAAAGGGCAAAAAGAATCAATACTTGTGTAAAATTACACTATTTTGTTGTTTCACATTTGAGGCTTTGAATTTTAAGGTTCTTTTTTTTTGCTTTTTCACTGTGATCACGGTGTATGCATTAATCAGAATCCAGCTATTTTTTGATCAACAGTAGCCATCACAATTAATTAAATGTGATCAAACCACACATAAATAGCCATTAAAGCAGTTTAAAGTGAATATGTTATTTTAGGATTATTATCATCATCATCATTATAGCCATGTTTTAATAGGCACAGAACAGTGCCAATTAAAACAAGAAAACAAGAATGGTTGTCTTTTCATTACATCAGAGCAAAGAATTTATATTTAATTTATTAACAGAGACTCTCATGTCTCTACTACAGCAGAGGACACTTTTTGTGTTCTTCACATATTGTTGCATCGCATGCTTTTTTGTGCTTTCTGCAGTTTGGGGGTGGGTGGGGATGTCAGTTTGGTTGCAGTTTTGGGGAACATTTCACTATAATGCTTTCTAAACCTTTGTGAGCTTGACAAAAAAAGGGCTGATTAACTTGTATAGTTGAGTATAAACAGCTCATGACCCACATAAATGTCTAAATAAACTTTTAACATAGTCAACATGTTCAGTGATTACAGATGTTGGACATTGTTTCTTCATTCTCCCACTTACCTGTGGACCCATTGGGTATCCTGGGTGAGACTGGCCCAGGTGACTCTGCTCAGAGGGACTGCTGCTGGTGTCAGACTGAACTGATCCGTCACGAAGTCCTGAAAGAGTAACAGGCAGAGATGCATGTAGAAAAGTGCAGAAAAAGAGAGTAAACAAGGATTCGACCTGAGATCAACACAGACTGTATAAGTAGATAAACACACACATTACAACGCTGAGCAAAGGACGGCAGCTGGGAGAGAGGGGGGAATTTGTATTTAAGTGCTTTATCAATAACTACTGTAGCACTGAATAAATTACTAACCAGCGGAGAGGCTCTTTGATGGCGGATGATGCATACTGGCGGGTCCCTGATGGCCTAGATTACCACAGGGAGATAGAGCTCCACCACAAATGCTAGGGCCATATTATTCAGCCATTTACATCACTGAGTATCACTCATCTGAGCCCACTCCCCCCTCTCCACTGAGCCAGCAGCTATGAGACACAATTAGACCTGTTTGCTATGAGGGCAGAGTGGAGCGGAGCAGACAGGGACATGATAATAAGCTTGTTGATGGCTGCAGGGAAAATAAAGGCCACTGATGATTGGTTATCATAGCAATCCCTATCACACAAAACCTCTCAGCAGTGCACACAGTGCAGGCCAGTCTGAAAAGTCAAAAAGGCTCATCTGACTCTTAAACTTGGACCTCCATGATAATGATTTCACATGATGATTCTTGACAATACAGACTTCAGGAATGTTTTACCTTCTGATTCTGAAGGAATTTAATGTTAGGAGCATCAAACTACATCATGTCTATTCCCAAATAACAGTACTCTGAACATGGACTCATCTCTGATACTCTACCACAACATTTAGATTGATGTCCAGCTTGAGGAGTAAAATTGAGTTGTTGTTTTGTTTATTTATAATTGTTAACACTCAAAAACACTATTAAACAAACTGACAGCACCTTGTAAATGACTTTTTATTGAATTTTAAGAAAATACCACAAATGAGGGAGCTGAGAGAAAGCTAACGTGAGTTCGTGGTTCAAAGGATTCATTTCTTTAGAATAAGTTGGTTGAGTTGAGGAAACTAAATCTTGCAGAGGTATGTGCTTTTACGTGTGTGTTAATGTGTGTTAATTATGTGCTAAACAAAGATCATCATTCTTTTACACACATGCTTCAATGTGGAGGATATTTCCTCAGAGATTAATCTTCAGTACTTAATCAGACCTTTTATTAATGCTGTCTGTTATTGATTTTTGAGTGCCTATCTCTAATATTTAAGCCTTTGATTTGGAAATATTTTCATTCAGTTCTCTTTCCTTGGATCTTTACCTTGAGGAAAAAAAGTGTCATCTTGTTTGTTTCGCTTTATCTGATTTTAATTGAGTTTTAAATGTGAGAAACGTAGACTTTTCTGTGTCAGTTAATGCTGCTTGTCACAACCTTGTGTTTACTGTTAAGTTTTGATCGGTAAAATGTGCTTCAGCAAACCGTTCAGCAATTTTCATGCATTTGTCTGCAGGCAATATTTGCACTTGTAACTAGAGATATACACTACAGACAGAAAATACTTTGGGGTAGTGACTGTGTGGGATGACACAAAAAGCTAGCTGTTGAAATCATAGCATTTCTCTACAACATATTGATGGTGGTGAATGAGACCTTAAACTCATTCATGATGACATTTTAAAATGTTTTTAATACTGATATAATCATTACACAAATGATGCAAGTTCTTATTCACACTTATTCTGGTGCTGCCTGGGGAAAAAAAAGAATATCCTTGTCTATTGCATATCTTTATGTTCTCATATGCAGCTCCTCCAGAGAATGTGTAAATTTCAGGGTTGCAGGGCATGCATGGAAATTCCTTTAGTTGAAAGTCTCATAAAAATCAATCTTTACCCTTTACTACTGCACTGTAAGATCTACCAAAGTTGGTTTACTTTTAAAAAGTATGCAAATTCAACATCTAAAAAAAATGAAGTTCTAGAAAAACTTGAATTAACTGGAAGTTGATTGGAAGTTATTTGAGTTTGTGGAACTTAAATCAACTTTATACATCTGATGAACTTAAATTGTTCTTTCACTTGCTTTGCAGCAGGAACTTTGTGCAGACGTGGTCTTTCCTAAAATAAAGTATCACCACTGACCTTTCTATTATGGTGCAGCAGATGTCTGTACAATTAAATTGATATACAGGGATTTCAAATTCAAAGTTTTAAATAATAAATTGTTGACATGACTTGAAAAGTGAAGAAATTAAAGTTACCCAGCTGTAACTTGAGAGCAGTCACATAAAACAACCAAAATTGATGCAAAAAAAAAAATCATTAATTTTCATCATACACCCAAAGCTCATCCACTAAATATGATCTACTTGAGTCAATGTTACAGTTTATGGTGTGCATGAGAAAAGTCTTACACCAAAACATTATTTTATATCTCATTTCCTTTTGGTTTGTGTTTAGAGTGGGCAGGATATGGATGGGAGGCGATTAAATGTGCTTTGATTCACCAGTCAGTATTCAGCAATGTGATTCTCCTCATAAATGCCTTCAATGTTTTCTGATCATTTAAATAATTAAAATGATCCCTCCACCCAAAAAACCTCAACTGTGAGGACATATGAGTCTTCATGTTTTAAATAATATATCAAGTACATTTCATTATTAAAAGTGCTATAGAACTATTATGAACGTGGAAGAATGCGTTTAATGAAGACACTTTCCTATTCCCTCAATTAATCAACCTTCTTTTTTTTAATGGATCTTTGAAATAAAAACGCTGTCTTGCACTACGGATGTGTGCCTTGAACCCTTATTATTCATAGTTACAAACCCAATTTATGTACACAACAATATTGACTTTTTAAAAGCACTGAGAAGATCATTGTGCAAAAAGGTGATGTGTCATCTGTAATTGAATAAAAATGACCTTATTCTGAATGCAAAATATAAAAGAATTCACAAAAAGTAAACAAAGACTCTCTTTAAATGTACTGCCTCCCTTATTCAACAAGTCATCCATTCAGTAAAATAGATTTTTTAGATGTAATCAAGCCAACCATGTAGAAATGCATTTGAAGGCCACAAAACCTTGTTTAACTGTACAATACTGGCAATGAAAGAAAATAATTTTAAAAAATGTAATCACTTCTCAACTGTAAGATTGATTTTCTTAAATTGAATATTACAGCTTTTATAGGAGGGTTTTTTTTTTATTAAACAGACAAGGCATGCAGTGGTTTCTTGTCCTCTTATAAAAGCTTCATACAAAATAGCCTTGCCAACAAGATCTCATTGCCTGTCAACTATATTTATGCAACACATTTTAAACCCCTCTCCGCCAAATGAAATCATTTCATCTTTGCATAAAATCCAAATAATTGGTGAATGGCATGACCTACCAAATGAACCTTGAGCATTTGATGGTTGATGTGAAAGCCCAAGGGGAAGCCTGCTTTTCTAGCTGGTTACTACCTCTGGCTGGATGGCCCTGCTTCTCGATAAAGGTCCACATCCTCTCGCTTATCAGCCTTGCAACGCTAAGGCTGTTTTGACAAGCCAGTCTCTTTTCACCAATTATTTCACCCATTACAGATCACGTTGTGCCCAACCCCACCCTGCACACTCACTATCGGGAATTAAGATCAATCGGAACATACAGGAAACACTTTGTGGCTGTATTAGAGTCAATATAAAGCTAGGGAAAGGGTACAATATCACTGAAATCTAATGCATAATTTTTCTTGTTTTTTTTTTAAAAAGCGGAGACATGTCATTGGTATTTTCTCAAAGCAGTTATTTCTGAGTTTGGGCATTATCAGTTTGACACATGAAACACATGAAACAGTTTTATTTTCACTTACTGTAACTTAAACTTCTCAACCATCTCAAAAGCAGCTTTCAGGATACAGCTGGAACATTGTGATAACAATAATAAACCCAGCAATGCAGCTGAGGAAGTTCAAAGTCAAATAATTACTTAATTACAACCCTAACAAAGTCAATTTGTGAAATGAGGATATTCAACTCATAATAAAGAGCAAGGCTTAATAAATTCATCAATAAGCTCCAGACAGAAAAGCTGATGACTGTAGTTGAGATATTGGTCATAAATAATGAATTCTATTTGATAAACAGTGAGGGAGATTTACTGAGTAATGATTCCTTGATGTCTTTCATCGTATCCTTTCACAATAACTTAGAAGGTTTCATCCCCTTGCAAATATCTGTAACGCTAACATGTTTTTCGTATGAGAAAAAAAATCTATAATAAACAAATACACATGCACATCTTCCCTCAAAGGATTTGTGTAATTTCTTTAACTAAATGAAATAGCTGCCCGAGAAATACCTGAAAAGTCAATCATCAATTCTTTTTTTCCCCTTTTCTTTTTCATTACTAGAATCTTTTTTTTTTTTTTTTTTTTTTTTTACATGTTTTGCTTTTTTATTTGGAAATAAAAAAACTACTTATCCAATGTGAATGATTATTAAATGGATTTCCAGATGGCAATTAATACTGCATACAGAGGGGGGAAGGAAAAATATCTCAATTAGACCTTTACTCAAAAGAAAATCTTTTGATGTTGTGATTATACACAGGTCACACAATGGATAAAATGGAATGAATGGTTATATTGATGTGAGGAGAGATGAAAGAAGAGGCCAAATGGATGAAAGAACAGGCGACGCACATTCAGCATAGCTTTACATTTATCTAGGCCATTCAGGGTACATCTCTTTTTTGAATTTCCTGAGCAGTTGCTGCCATAAGAGTACAAGGGCTCTTAAATCAGAACTTCTTCCTGAACGACAAAAGCACCCTTTAGTCCATAAATATACATACATATGTGTTTTTTATGGCCTTGACTATTCACATAAAACAAGTCTTATTCAATCCAGACTCACAGTGACATGATGAGATTTCCAGTGAATAGACTCTTTTTTATAAGTGAAATAATAATATTTATTACAGGGCACAGGGTGCAATTTGATGTGACTTATGTCATGGAAATATTGCCAATATCCACCACTAAATAATTTTCTCTCATTGATCACCAAAGTGGCCACTGGAGAGCGACTTTCAATGCCACACAAGGGAAAAGGCCTCTCTGTGCTCAGTGTGTACGTGTGTGTGCTTGTGGAGAGAGAGGGGTTGCAAAGAGCTATATCTATTTGACTTCATTCGGCCTATCTTAATGCAGGGTGCCCCAAGGACTACACCACAAAACAATTAGCCTGGATTTCATAAAGCAATCAGCATGCCACCTTGTCTAATGCAACCGCTTCATACATTGACAGTCTGTATAAAACGGTGTTATTGAAAGCTTTGTGTTCACGTTAGCTTTTGCCTCAGTGCATTTATGAATCAATTTTTGCCCATAAAAGAAGCTTTAACACTTAAGCTATTTTAGTGGAAATGCATTATGTAAGTTGTCAAATGTACGAGAGAGGCCCGGTAACGATTCAGGCTATTCAGAATGAACAGCCAACCCCCATTTTTATAATGGTCCTTTTGAAAATGTCTGGCTGAGTGCATGTGTTTGCTATTAAGATGTTGTCAATCATTTTTCTCTTGAAATCTAATCTATAGAAAATAATTTCACATTTAAAGAGACTGGAGAATATAAATGTATCACTGAATTGTTTGCTAAGTTGACTTACTGCAGCAGTGGTAATTACAGCGCAAAAATATGCAAAATGAAAATATGATTCTGATCATCAAAAGTGTGTATTGATGTTTGGCCTGGGATGTGTGAGCTGCTGGGGTGTAAAGGATGGGTCCAGGCAGACAACAAGCCACATCATACACAAGGTTTAATTCCATCAATGCACAACCAATTGTCCCAGATTGTTTGACCATTGATTTTGTTAATACCACTTGGAAAGTTGATGTGGCATTACAGAGAGCCGAGAGAGACGGGCCATTTCACTTTCTCTCTAAAGCAGCTTGAAATACAAACCAAAACATAATGTTACACACAAATCATAGTGTTGCATTGAAGAATGCAGCCTCTAATGCAAAGTGTGTGCTTTAAAGTGATTTACTTAAGTCCTCGTAGAATGCAAGAGAGCCCAAATCACTAGTGATTTAGCTCAGTTTCATTACCCCCACCAAAGCCCTCGACAATAACACAGGGCATAATCTGCTGCCAATAACTCCAGGTGCTCTTAGTCAGATGGCTCCCTCTGGACCTAAGTAATACTCTGTTTAGAGGCTGAGGTGGAGAGGCTGCACGGGATAGGTCAATAGTGTTTCTAGGGATAGAAAATCACCAGAGAATGACTTTTGAGTGTTTGCCTGTAACACTATTAGCTACATTATGGCTACTGCTGCTGCTAGGAGAGTTGTCATTTCCTTAATTAAGAATGCAGTGCGGGGCAAGAGGGAGAAGAGGCCACTGCAATCTCCACGGGCCTCCAACATTAAAGCCTGATTCCTCATTGCGCAAGGGCGTAGACCTTCCAGGGGAGGGAAAATCTATCTCATTCATTATTCTGGCACAAAGTGGAATTATGGAGTTAGGGAATTACACAGGAGGTGGTGCCATGGAGTGTGCTGAACAGAGAGGATTTTACACCTCAGCAGTTCTGTGACTATTTCTGAGGTGATTGTTAAGCCTCAAGCAGAGGAGGGAAAACTCAGAGGACAGAGGGAGAAGAACGAGGACAGGCAAAGTGGAATGGATGCAATGGAGTGTATGTGTGTCCTCTGGTGGGAGGTTTTAAATGTAAACAACAGAAAATAGTACACTTCACTTTGAAGAAAGCTGCTAGTTTCTGATGAATGGATAGGGAATCTGCATGAAAACAAAGCTTGCAGCAGTAAGTATGCTGTGCTCCAACACTTGAGTTCTCACTTGCGGCCACAGGTCTTCACCAAAAGGCTCCCTGACACGAGAGTGCTCTGCTCCACCTCTTACCTGTCTCTCCCTTGATGCTGGAGGAGAGCTGGAAGCAGCACAAGCACAAGAGGGACCAGAGGGAGGTAAATAGGTGAGAAGAGGCAATGCCCATTTCAAAGGTCAAGAAGGAGAGATGGTGTGATGGAAAGAGAAAGATGGAGGAGGGAAAAGGAGGAGGGGAAAAGAGGGCTTTTGTGTTCATCCTCACAGGGGACTTTGGACACTTTGCACATGAGCACATCTGTTACAAAGCGTCCGCATCATTCCCAAAGCAATGTCAACCTGATTAGCTCAGGGTTGAAAGAGGCGAATAACAATCAAAATTATTCTTCATCCTTTTACAGCCATCAGCAAAGGTGGGGTACTGTGATGAAGACTATCTTTAAGCCTTTTAGGAGATGCCTGCTTCACTATTGCTCTTCCTCCTAAATTACTTAAATGATATTTGCTGTAAATAGGATTCTGCTGCCTGCAGCCCACAGCCTAGTGATGAAAACAAAGGCCTTCCTCTCTGTCACACACCTTTTCTTTGTTTAAAAATCCACCGCGCTTGGATGAAGTTGGGACTTTTTATTACTATGTATTTTTTTTAACCCAAAAATGATAAAGTCCTGCTGCTCTAGCTCTCTAATGCGAGAAATTTCAAATTTGATATGTATACTATCTCTGGGCAGTTGTGGCAACTTTTACAATTTTGTATTGATAGTGCATTTGGGGTTGTATTTAACAACAAATCTGTTATTCAAGGAGTAAATTTTGTTAAATGAATTAAATAAATGATTTATCTATCAATCAATCAATCCACAAAAAAATGAATAAAAAGCTAATGCTTTCAATCTCTGAAATATGATTATTTTCCTACTTTTTGATCTAAATAACTGCAAATAAATGAGCATTTATATGTAGATAGATACCATCTTTGTTTCAGTTGCATTGTATTTTTTATTTGTTTTCTAATACTTTATAGAACTTGAAATAAAAACATAATTAACAAATTAATGACAAATTTATGAAAATCATCACCTATACAAACTGAGCAGCTTCTATTTTCAATTTGTAATCAGGTTAAAAACAGTATTTCAACTTGTGTCCGGTTAACGGCAAGATATTCAGAAGCAGCTGGTGGGGTGCGAGGCCTGTCCAGTGCAGTGTGTGTGTTTGTGTAGGTGGGGGGCCAGACGCCCACATGTCATGCCTGACACATCAGCTTCAGCCCCCCAGGCTATCCACCACTAATGCTGCCTATGTCCCACTTTCTACCCCTTGCCCCTCAACACCCCTTACTCACCCGTTCCTTCTGTCACAGAGGCATAATAACAATGGATCACAGCAGCACTGCAGTACAGCCTCAATCACCATAGGATAACATCAGGTGAAACAGGCTGGACCGGAGTCTTACCAACACTGAACCTGAGCTAAAAAGAGTTAATCTAAGAACTAACTTATCTGAAAGAAGTAGTGTATTAGTTGTAGCTGTATCCCCTGTTGTGGTGGTATTTGCAGAGCTGAGTGGGTACAGGTGGAAATAGGCAAATAATCGTGTAGCCAAGACACCCCAAATCAGCCCACTACTCCCAACACATTATTCTAGAGCAGACTAATAGTGGAAGGAGGGACGTCAGAAATAGTATTGCTTTGAAGTCTATAACTTTATTCTGGAGAGAAGAAGCATCACAGTGTTATTCCACATCCTAAGATATAAAGGGAAAAAAACATAATAACTTCACGATAGCCTGGATCTTCACTGCCCTATACTAGCTCTCCCCCTTCTCCCGCCCACACCCCTGCCTCATCTACCATACACCCACTTCTCCTGCCTCAATCTTTGGTTTCAAAGGAAGCGAATCAGCCAGAAGGACAGAAGGTTATGCATTAGTACTGGTCATTGCTCAAAGAGCGAGTGTTATAAATAATAAAGGCTTGTGAAGGACACAAGGGCTGTGGGATGCATCTCTGGTTCACGCCACACAAGTCAAAGACAAGACTGTAATTTCTATTCCAAAAATGTGACCCTTGCAGCTTCAATTACATCTCAACAACACCAACCGTGTCCATACAGGAGACCTGATTCCTCTTTGTTAGCTCTACATAAAAGGCATGCTGTTATTGGTTATGGAGCACATGCTACACATACATTTATTTTTTGAAAATCATTTCCTAACTTAAAGAAAGTGTATTACTAAAATAAATGAATAGTGAAAATCAATTTATTTTCTCCACAGCTGTCCACCTATACAACTTGCAATGCTCTTTGGAGTTTTTTTCTACTTAGAGCAAAAAATAAACTTCAACCTTTAAGAAAACAATCGGCGGGACTATCTTGTCAGTAATTTTTGAAGTTTTATGTGTTGCTGAAAGTCATTTCTGCATAAACAAGCATCCGTGAAACCTGATGACCTTAGCTGCTGTTTGTTATGAAAACAAAAAGTCTACTGTGTACTCATCTTCCCTCCCTGTCCTCCACGCCACACAGTGATTGTGTTGCTGTAGCCATGGGCACTGTGGGCACATTAGCAATGTATTACACCTGCTTTATAGGCATGCATTAAGCTTGTTTTCAAGTTTGCGCAGACAGCTGAAATCCCATAATGAGATCCACCTCCTGGGTAGAAACATGTTCCCCCCTCTGTCTCTTTTATCCTCTCTTATTTACTCAGCATGGCCCATTCAGCACTGGGTTTGCGCCACTTTATTACTTAACCTCGCACCACAACATTACGAGGCTCTTTGCATCAGCAAGCAGCCTATCCCACCATGCATCCCGCTCACTAAGCTGATTACACAAAAATAATAAGAACTCATGCCTCAAGCAGTGCATGTTTGTGTGTCTCAATATATGAAAGAGATTTTTATACAAGAGACAGTATCATATCTACTATATGTTTTAAGAATGTTTTCTAAAAAATTTTTTAGGATTTACTGATTTGCACCAAGAGGAAACAAAGATTTAAAGCTTCAGACGTTTCTGTGTTTTATCTATTAGCTTAAAATGTTTCTCTTTGTGAGCCACTCCGTGTTTTCTTTTATGCACTGCATTGCGGAACAAAAGTGCCCAAATGTAAAATTGTAAAAACTTAAGAAGTAAAAACTATGCACATAGCTAGATGTGCATACCACATTTGTATCCTCAAACCAAAACTGTGTAACACATAAAAGTTTTCTGATTCTAAAGTTTTTTATTCAAAAATTACAACTACATTTAAGAATAGTTGCTGCAATATTTCAGATTGTGCAGGGATGTTTTGAATAATACTGATTAACTACTTTTTGCAACTTAAGTGCATAATCTGTAAATGAGCCTGAAAAAAAACTAAGCCCAACATGAAAGCTGCATTACAGCAGTTGGGCCATCTGGATTGGACTTTTTGTTCTAAATGACCTCCAACACCAGGAATCAATGAAGATTCATTTTGCTCTTTTGGGAAGGGAGGGGTCTATAGGTGACCTTTGTGAAAAAGTACCACCATTTTGGCAGATTCCATATAAGTGCAGACCATTTCATGCAGACAGTAAGTGTATGAAATGAGTGCTCCTGTCGTTCTAGCATGGCTCTCTTTGACAGCATGATGATAGAAGCGTCACATCCTTGGGAGAGTAAATGCAAACTGACAAGAGATGAGTCTTTGGTTGCTGAATATAATACGGAATTGTGCTCTGAGTGTCTTATTATCTTGTCTGTTGATGTCTGAAAGGGGAGATTTGCTTGAGAAGAGAAGACAGAAACTGTACGCATCCAACACCATCTCGTCCTTAAAAATAAAGAAAGGGGGAAAAAAAATTGTTGCCCCACTAACCACAGCTTTCCCACCTAATGTCCACTTCTACTTGGAATAAATACAAGACAGCAGGATGTTTGTGGTGTCTTGTAGCCCCTGTTACTTGAAGTGGAAGACCATTTGCACAGGCGAGCTTTTAGAAGAAGAACAACCACTGCAGCAAGCATGTGGAGGCTGGTGAAGGTTGACAATATACTGTAGACAAACATGACTGTTACTGCTATTGTCAAACGCTGTCTGACTCTGTCTTATACTGCCACAAACTCTTATAAACTGTGTCAGGGCACTAATGGTAAAGTCGTGCATCAACCTTGCGGAACACAAAAGCTGTAGAAGTTTGGATCGTAAAAATACATGTTTGATGTTTCAGAAATGTTGAAGCAAAAACAGCTGCAAACAGAAAATAATCCTACAGTTGTTGTATGGATTTAAAATTTCCACAAAAAGCATTTATCACATTATTCATATAAAAACCCTAAACAACTAGAGATCATGTACATTTTTATGTATTTTGGGGGAGACTATAACTTTTTATTTGTAAGTTCACCTTAGCACAGTTAGACTATATGAAAGTCATTTCACTCCTGATTTAAAGCAACACTTTTAGGTAGCTTGTTGTGAATGCCCGTGTGTGTGTGTGTGTGTGTGTGTGTGTGTAATATGATGACTGCAACTGCATTTAAAAGCTGTTTTCTTTGTCTGCATGATAGTC
>JAOXYM010000019.1:8876082-8886264 GCA_028567055.1 Leptatherina wallacei
AAATCGATCCTTAGTTTTATGAATCGATATTGAATTAATTTAACTTCAATCGATTTAAATCAATTAATCGATTTTTTAAACCCACCCCTACTCAATATATGATTTATATAAATATCTGACCAATATGTGATGTTGATGTGAGATCTGTGTCACTATAACTAAATTGGCCACAGTGATCTGATTAGTAATGAGATAAGAAGTATTTGAACCTTGGTTTTTTTACAGGGCTGGATTCAATTCTTTTACTATTTTTTGGGTGCCAATTCGATTCAAATTGCAATTCTTGCAGTTCTTCGATATTACAAAAAAGTGAAAAAGTTGAATGATGACGATGTATTTAGACTATATCGGGAGCCATATTTCCCCCAAAAAATGCACATTACATGTGAGTCAGTTTTTAAGATGTATGCATGAAAATGAAGCATTTAAATTAGGAAAAAAGCTCCTCTTGGCAAAGCTAATTTGCTCGGCACATACAGCAGCCAGATTATCACTCTGCTTGCTATAATTCTGGACAAGACAAGTAAAAAAAGATATAAAAAAATAATATATATATTTTTTAAACAAAACAGTGTATTAAAAAATCATGAAAAAAATAAATTGCGATATTTATGTGAAGCATTTTTTTTTGTCTTCCACCCTTAAGTTTTTTACAAGTCCATTGCCACTACAGATAATCAATGAGGACAACTTTTGTAGTCAATAAGACAAAATCCAACCCAAAACTTTGTTTAAATGTATTTATTTATGATTTGCTGGTATTTCATTTGAATAAAACTCCAAATTTATCATAAAAACAAAATGTGCATAAATCGCCATATGTAGAAGTTTCTTCAGTTTATTCAAGAAGAAAACTTATTAAAACGATGTAGGAGAGAGTAAAGACAAGTGTTTACAACATGTCATCCTAACTTTATTAAAACCTGTTGAGGAAATTTCCTCCATTGAAACAACAAAGAAAGGAAAAACTCTTTTTTTTTTCAACTTCAAAAAACGTGTCCAAACAAATATGTTCATTCAACAACCAGAACATTCTCTAAAAGCTTAGTTGTCTCACTGACTCTTTTTCAAGTCTGGGTTTTTCTCTTTGAATGCTGCATATAATGCTGTGTTATTGCAAAGAACAGCTCAGTCTATTCTTCACAGCCTATAGACGAAGAATGTGGCAAAAAAATAAAAATAAATCATCTTATAAATCAAAGCTTCCTTAAAAGGCTGACAAAAACAAAAAAAAAGGCAAATTAGATAACCAGTCACAATGTGTATTTCAAGACAAGACAAGACAATACAGCAAAGTGTCTCGGACAGTTGAATCACACAGCTCAAGTCCTTTCACTAAAAAAAACTGCAAGTTTCTGCAGACATTATTTTAAAGCATATTCATTAATTTGGGGTTTTTTATGATACACACACCATGTTTACTTGTTTTGTACACAAACAAGCATTTGCAAGGCCTTTTTTTAGCCATTCATTTAATCAGATTCTTGCCTTTTTAATTTGCCACTTACAATATCTTCACGTGTTTGAGATGGATGCGGTGGTTGGCAAGGTGTATTATGTTTTGCTATTGAAAGGGACGTTCCCCTATTCATCCTAACAGCCTTTGACTAGTGTAGACTTCTTTGTGTGCTTAAGGCAAAATGTTATCCTTGATGTAGTCACATTGAATGGTTCAGCTTGTAGCATTTAAACTTTCAATAGGCAAAGAAAATGGCATAAATGGTTACAGCATAAAGGCCACTTCTGTAGTTGACAAAACAAAGAGCAACTTACAAGAGATAGCAAAAGTTTTAAAATGGGTATTTTCTCTGTGGGGATGAAGTTTGCCTTTGTTGTTTGATACGCCTTTGAAACCCGTGACAAATGCCCTCGCATCAGAAATCTCACAACCAGAATACACAGGAAATAGGCTAGATATGGCGTTGTTGAGTGGGAAAGGATTGTTTTTGAAAATAACATTTTTTTTCCACGCTATTGTCCCCCACCTCCATCCCAGTAGCACATAATGGCAGACAATGTTTTGAGTTGATGCACCCTCTGGGCAGCCACAGACTGTGCAGCATTGGTTATAAACCGAATTATGAGTAATATTCAGGCTGTGACTGGCCGCAAATGTTGACTCATGCTGGAGAGTGTAACGTAGTAGAATACCTTAAGTTTGCTTTATGAAAACAATAAATTCATGTATTTCACTGGGGATAAACAGCACCAGCAAAAGATGAAAATTGTTTTATGAAGCATTGCATGGAAGGTAATGGAAATTTGTTTTTGTGCATACAGTACATACATATACATACTAGCCCCCAAAATAGATTAGTTATATATTAGTTACTTCTGCTGAGACTGACAGAACTGTTCTTGCTTATATAGTAGTGACATGTACTGTATATGTAAATTAATTTTGGTGGGGGGGCAACTAAAAATTTCCTGACATAATTTATTCTACTATTTGAGGGACAAAGTATTCCTTTACGGAAAAAAGACGCCCAATAACATACAGTGAATATAATTGGCACCCATAAAGGGATGTGTTTTGTGAGCGTTAAGATGAAATTGGTCTCATATCCATCTATGTTGTAAAATAAAAGATATACAAATTAGAACTCTTTGGGCCATATAGTCTTGTCCTCATACTAGATCTGGTGCAAAACAGTCAAGGTACAACAAGACAATGTTTAGGACATTTCCAGCTCTCCTCTACCACTTCTTCCTGTAGTGGCTGCATTATACAGCCGGATGGCACAACTTGTACTACACTTGCACTGTCAAGTCACTACTTTTTTCTTCTTTTTTTTTATTATTTACACTTGGAATATTACCACCATCAACTATCAAAAGTTGGTGGTGAGAAAAAAATAAATGAATTTTTAAAAAGTATCAATAGTTGCATTTCTATTCACTTGTCTTTTTTATTTGCACATAAAAACAGCTAAACAAATATACAAAAGACGTAAAATAGCATTTTTTAAATGAAAGGTTTTTGTGCTAGGTAGAGGTGGAAACTTGTCATGTCGATAAATGATAAAAATGCTCTGGAAATAGTTTCAACAAACAATTGGTTGTATACACAGGGCTGTCAGAACTTTTCCAAGGACTTGTAGTTGCAACACAATATTAGTTGTTAAAGAGTTTCAGTTTATTTTGTCTGCTGTGTTTTCTTTCATCAGGTTTTCTTTCATTTTAATCTTAGCTCACGTCTCTTCTTAACTGTTTGCTTTAGATTTTTCTTTTTACATCATCTTGTTTTTTCCCTCTACTTCCTCCATTTGGGTTGAGAATAAACTAACTTATTGCTTGTCTCATTAAAGGTTCCATATTATGCACTTTGTTCCCAATTTTTTTATATCTCAATGAACTGTCAGAGCCATAGTTCGAACAAATCAGCCTTTACTTTGAAGGCAGTAGCTTCTCCGTCAACCCCTTATTTTCCCTCTTCTGAGAACAGCTCCTTCTGAGTGGGCGGGCTGTGTAAACATACTGTATATGTTAGGATGGAATCTAGTTAATTAGTGAAACGTAAAGCTTTAAAAAAATGCAAAATTGTGGCGTTTCTTTATGTTATCATATTTGCAACAGACAAAACTAGTGGGCTTCTCAAAGTCATGATAATTAATTGTTGATTAAGTAATTTGTCCTTTCTTAACCTTGATTTTAGATTAACATTATTATTTTTTTTTTCTTCTTCTGTTTTAATGTACTTTTCTACAATGTAAAGCCCCTGGAATTGTCCTGTACATGAAATGTGCTCTATAAATAAATTTGCCTTGCCTCAAGGGCTTAAATGATTTTGGCTAAGTCTAGTTTTTTGCGGGAGCATACAGTATGAAGTTAAATGACCTTCTGGTAGAGCTTCTTCATACAAGTTTTATGAAAGATCAGGTTTGAATGCAACAGAATACTTGAGGAGGACTTTTGCATATTCCAGCTCACTGCATGGATGATCATGGCGATGGCTTTCTGAAATTTCATGAGGTGACACTGTTGTAATGACTACCTTTAAGAAAGCTTTCAAGTAAGAGCCCATCTTGCTCTTTCAAACAGGAGGAGGACAGCGAAGAGGAGCCCAAACTGAAGTATGAGAGGCTCTCCAATGGCGTGACAGAAATCCTCCAGAACGACGCAGCCAGCTGTATGACCGTCCATGACAAGGTAAAGGTGATAATCCACCAACCACAAGGGCATTTCAGCTTCAAGTCCGATCATCTTTAGACAAGGTTTTTACTTTATGTACATTCGAAAGATGTCATCTTCAAAGTTGGTTTTCATCCCCTCTGCTCAATCTGCAAAGGCAGGCCATTCTTTTCTCACCTTTCCCTGCTTTTCCTCTCTGGGAGGAGCATCAAAAGGCACCATTGTCTTTTCCTCTTTTGATTCCCACTCCTACTTATTTTTCACTCTTTTCCCCTTGTTTGCTGAATGTTGATATTTTTAAAAGGGCCACTCTCAGATGATGTTTAATCGTCGTGGCACCAGCAGCACACTTGCACGCCTGAGCAGACCAAAAGTCATACCCAGTTACATCTCCTCACCTGATGTTTTATTAACCACAATTGATTTTCATTTATTTATTTGTACTTTGAGGGGTTTGGTTCCCTTTTTCTTTCTTTGCCTCAAAACAAACACAATGCCTTACTGAGAGGCTGCTTGGCTGAAATTCCAAATTTGATCTGACTGGGGTTTTTTTTCCGTCCCTCTTATGATTTCTTTACTTATGTACCTTCAACCATCCAGCTACATGCGTGGTCACACCAGCCCCCACTGCTGTGACAAACTCCCACAACCTTAAAGCCACCAGCAGCACATATTGCCTTATGTTGCCTCATATTTTAAGTGTCTGAATCAGAATTTCATTTGAACAATTCCATCCTGATAAATCCCTTTAAAAGTCGCTCCGCCTCACAAGGTTGAACCTTTTATTTATTTATTTTGGGTTATTTTATTTGGGGAGATTGCAGGGGCTCTGTCTGACATGCTCAGCTGTGCCTGTAAATATAAGCATTTCATTATAGACTGCACTGAAGCATGGTGGGCTCGCCGCACATCCACATGCTGGTCTAGAAGGGAGGGGGATTAGGAGGAGGGCATGGAGCAGGGGCTAGGGTGGAAGAACACACACTTAATCTAATGCCAGGAGGCCCCTAGTTTCTATAATTTTTTTGTCCCTGTGGACTCGTGCACACACACAAACACACATGCAATTCTGCTAGAGCACAAAACCCAGAAACTAGTTGCTGCTCGTAGAAATAATAAGTCTGTGCTGGGCAAAGAGGTGATTGGGTTGCATGGGGAGCATGGGAAGAAGTCAGATGTACAGTGCATTTATTATGCTTCAGCATTTTAATTTGGGGAAAAAAATACCATTTCACACTGTCTGCTTTAATAAATAGGGCTTTCCACCCCCTGCAATTTCACAGTTTTGCCTCCAAGCCCACCCAATCCCCACTCTGTCCATGTCACTGCTGCTCCAGGACATATATTTTATCCTCTCCCACAGCTTTTATGAACACAAGTTTTTTTTTTTTCTTCTTCTTCTAAAATCTTGAATTAGGTTCAAGTATCTTCTGGTTTAATTTGTCCCTTTTCAGTTTCTCGCTCTAGGTACCCATTTTGGAAAGGTCTTCCTGCTGGACATCCAAGGAAATGTTACACAGAAGTTTGAAATTGTGAGTATCTTAAAGCAATATTTAAGGACTGCCAGAGCATATAAATACATGGCTAATACACTGTTTATCCTTTTTAACATGTCCATTAAGATGGTTAAAATTAACACTGTCCTTTCCATGCATATTAATAAGAATTTTCTGTATTAACATTCTATTACTTGCTTTTAACCATTATTATAGTTATTATTAATATTGACAGGTCTTGTTTAAAAAAACAAAACAAGTATATTTTGGTTGGTAATTATAGAACACAAGCCATCCTGGTAACCATTTATTTGTGTTTATACCACGGTCTGGGTGAATACTCGATTCTGAACGGCTGCAGGGTATCAGTTAAAAAGTGTTATTGGACACCTATAAAAAAGTTTCTGGTCAAATAGCTTGATTGTTCTAAATTATTGCGCTGGCTCAATTTTGTTGGCTCCATAAACGTTAAATCTCCGTGCTTGAAATGCCACTACGATGGACATGCCAGTAGTTCTATCAAATTTCTCGATCAACAGAGATTTCTTGCAATGATATAACAGCTTGCGGACGACCGGGCTGCAGGTTCTGGGGCTCGAGCCGGTTACCCTGGCAACGCGTCTCAACGAGAGATATTGAATAATCCGCTCAGCCGCTTCTTGTGAAAATCTTACAATTTTAACGGTAAAAAAACAACATTAACGTATTAATAATTGATTTGATATTAATTTCCTTCATAATTGACCGTGGTATAAGCGGGATAATGCCATTCGAGGTGTCCATTATCAGAAATTAATGGACGACGTGGACGGTTCACGCCTCTGCGTGATCTGTTCATAAGATGAACCATCTGCCCATCACTAAGGTTTACTTACACTAGACTTTTAAAATGCTTTTTAATATTCCAATCAGATTGAAATTGTACAAAGTCTAAGCTCTCAAATAGGTCTAACACACCTAGATAATGAAGTTGGTGGTCAAATAACTCTTGCATTGATATGTTCAACTAGTCTCATGAGGGCCAAGCTCTTTCAGGGTGCGTGGGGATCGGGTGTGAACAGCCCTTTTCAAGTCCAGCCATAAATTCTCGATCGGATTTAGGTCTGGGCTTTGACCTGGCATTGTCTTGCTGGGAAATAGATCTTTTCCCAAACCTTAGTTCTTTAGTAGATGGAATCAGATTGTTCTCTAGGAATTTCCGATATTTTGCTACTTTGATTTTACTTTCTACTTTTGCAGGCCTTCCAGAGCCTGCTGCTGAGAAGGATGGTGTGTTTGTGGTGAAGGGCAGTGTTTGGGGTCTGCAAAACATAGCTCCTTGTCTGGTGGCCAAAAATCTTTATTTTGGTCTCATCAGACCAAAGAACCTCCACTTGATCATAGATTCTTCAACATGCCTTTTGGCAAACTAGTCAAGACTTCATATGAGTTTTCTTCAGCAGCGGCTTTCTCATTGCCACTCTCCCATAAAGCTTTACTGGTGAAGAACCCGAGCAACAGTTGTCATATGCAGTCTCTCCCATCTAAACTGCTGAAGCTTGTAACTCCTTCAGAGTAGCCATAGATGTTCTTGCAGCTTTCTCACCAGTCTTCTTCTTGCACGGCCACTCAGTTTGTGAGGATGACCTGATCTTGGCAGATTTACACATGTGCCATATTTCTTCCATTTCTTAATGGATTTAACTGAGCTCCCGGATATGTTCAGTGCCTTAGATATTTTTTGTATCCATTCCTTGACTTCTACTTTTCCATAACTTTTTCTTTTATTTTCTTGGAGTGTTCTTTTGTCTTCATCGTGCAATGGTTGCCAGGAATACTGATTAAACCAGTGGATGGACCTTCCAAATGCAGGTGTCTTTATACTGCAATCACTTGAGAGAAAGTCACTGCATTTAGGTGGTCTCCATTCCACTAATTGGGAGATTGCAAGCACTATTTAACTGAATCACTCATAAATTAGGCTAGTCACTTTAAAAGGGGGTGATTTATTTATGCAATCACTAATTTTATGTTACATATTTTTATTTAATTGTCATTACCTTGTAGAATTGAGATTTCACTTTGACATTTAAGGCAATCTTTTCTTCTTTCTTTTTTGTTTTGTTTTGTCTTTTTACAAAAGCCAAAATATTGTGAGCATGATTGATTCACAAAAGCTATAAAGGGTTAAAGCATCCAGGGGGGTGAATACGTTTTATAGGTATTGGATGAATACAGTATAATGAAGCTGCTACCATTCACAGATTTTTAGTTGTTTTGTTTGAGAGCCAAATGCAGAGAGCAGTTTGAGAGCAGCCCGTTAAGACCTCTAATCAACTTTTTATCACTTAAGGCTTCTTCATATTGTTATTTTGCTTTAACAAAATCCTGATTTTTATAACTGCAGCAACATCCGACATAACCACCATTCAACAAACTAAAAGACGTTGTATGTGCAGTAAATTTAGCTATACTTACATGTCTGATCATCTCCCATAGAGAACAATAGAAACAGGAAAATGTCAGTCCACACTTTGATAAGTATCTAAATTCCCCTCCTGCTCATGTATACTGGGATAAGGTCAATGGTCAATCTCAATGACCAAATCGAGTTATAACCGTATCTTGACTCAACTGTTCATACAGCCGTGCTGGACTGTGCAGTAAAAAAGCCAGAACAGTGGAGTCTGTTGCCAAATAAAATGGTACTTTTGGACCTCAGGAACCTTTTTTGTAAGTCTTCTTAGCTTCCACCTCAGAGTAGGAACTTTCTTTACATCAAGGGAACCATATGTGATGTAACTATAGAGTGACTGCTTGAACATACAAACACAGCACTAAAGCCTGCCATAATAATAATAATAATAATAATAATAAAAATGATGATGATGATGATGATCATCCATCCATCTATCCATCCATCCATCCATCCATCCATCCATCTTCTGCTGCTTACCTGAGATTGGGTCACAGGGGCAGCAACCTAAGCAGGGAAGCCCAGTCTTCCCTCTCCCCAGCCAAATTAGCCAGCTCAATAATGATGATAATTAAAAAAGGTAAACTAAACATTGGTAAAAAAATTCCCATTGGAAAAATGAGCATAAGGGGAATGTAGTGACACTGGAGCGAGCCCAGGGTCTGCCTCGGGACACTGCTAAACAACAATGGCTCCAGGAGTGTACACAATAAATGTCCCCGTGCCATCAGAACAAGCCAGACACATATATTTTTAAGTACAGAAAATTACATACTTTGAAATCTACCATAAAAGAAATATATATATACACAGTCGTGCAAGTATTAATATATAAAAATTTGATGAAAATCATGACATTGTTATTGAATTGTGGTTCAATAGAAATATTTTTAAGAAACCATCAAAAAATATGAGAAATTAATATATGTTACGTCACTCATAAGCTAATATTTTGTTGAGCAATTCTTTGAGGCAGTCAATGCAATCAGTTGTTTTCTATAACTCTCAATCAAACTTCCACACCGGTTGACAGGTATTTTGGCCCACTGCTCATCAGTAAAGTGCTCTCATTGGTCCAGGACTGTGTTGTTTGTTTGTTTTTTTATTATTTTTTCAGCTCAATTAAATTAAAAAACAATGTCTTATTTCACTTAAATATAATTTAGCAAATTTATATTTATTATTACTTTTATCAGTCTCCAGTTATTTGAATTACTATTAAGAATTTTGTCTTTTCTTTAATGGAAGGGTATAAATAATTTTGTGCACGACTGTGTGTGTGTGTGTGTGTGTGTGTGTGTATATATATTATTATGTACACGGTCCTAGGAGTGCAGCAATCCAGCAAGTTTTCTATGTATTCATGCTTTAACACACCTGAATCAAATTAAATGGATCTAATAGCCTATCAAGTTCTGCACAATGACTCATTCATTTGAGTCAGGTATGTTAGAGTAGGGATATATGAAAAACATGCTCAATTGTGGCTCTCATAGGACTGGAGTAAGTAACCCTGCTCTAAAGGTATGTGGTTTAAAATAGGAGTTTATACTAATAAGCGGACTTTTGTAACCACCCCGAGGTGGCCAGTGGAGGAACTGCAGTTTTTTCTGGCATTTGCAGGTTGGCTTTATTTTTCAGGTCAGGCTGTGCCATTTCAGTAAGATGGATTCCCTGATCAGCTTGTATGTCTTATATGAAACCCGCTGCCTCATATAATAACAACCTACCGTCCCCTCAAGGTCTGAATGCTGTTTCAAGGCTGTTGTTTCAAGCATGGATCGAAAGTAACCTAAAAGTATTATAATTTGTTAAACAAATTTAAATTATATCTCATTTGAAATTTGAAAAAGTAAACCTTTTGTGAGCTGTCTCTATCTCTTCCTGTTTAGATATGTAGGCCTAATAGTGAGAATATTTTATGCCATTATGTTTTATGTGTTGTTTTTAAACCTAAACATTTTTTCCTATAAGTCTTAGCTGAGCTCATATAGTTATTTGTCTCATTTGTCTTTGTGTTGGCCCTACCAAATGCCCTACCTGCCCTAGCAGCTAGGATAGGGCCCCCCCCCCCCCCCCCCCCCCCCCCCCCCCCCCCCC
>JAOXYM010000019.1:8886364-8896553 GCA_028567055.1 Leptatherina wallacei
ATCCCTTCTGCCACTGACATGGTTTTATCAGTTTTGTTAAACCTTGCAGCCCCCGCCCCCCCAACCCCTCCTGCAACCCTGAATTGAATTAAGTGGGTATAGAGGATGGATGGATGGAAAATAAGTCTTCCTATTATTCCCCCAAGGAATCGAAAAAATCTCAAGAAACAATTTTCTTTTGCTTTTTTCCTCTGTGTGGACATTAAAGGGTAACAAAATAACTCTTGTGTTTTACTTGTGCAACACAAAAAGCACCAAGAACAGTACCTTTAGATTGCACGGAGAAGCAATAAGAGACATTCTGGGATTTCACAGAGCGCACTGAAGGAAGCTTTCAGCCAAGTAATGCATTTGCCAAATTTATAATTAGAAAAAAAAAATTTAATAACTGATTCAGTCCCATGATTTTGCTTCATCCTTATATTTCACCTCACATTCTCTGTAAGGAATCAACCCCGACTAATATTTTGATTTGCAAGTCAAAACTTGGTAATCAGGGCTGACTTGCTCGGCACAAAGGAGCCGTTTTAGGTTACATATATTACATACCTGCACTGGTACCTTTAAATTTAGCTTCCCTGCTGAGCCTGCTTATTGCAAGTTATTGGTCATTGCATGAAAGAAACATGGAAGTTGATGCCACTGTGGTCTGGCTCTTGGATTTGTGGCATAGTTTCCAGAGGGTGATGGGTAGGGTTTGGTGAAAAGAAGATAATTACTGCGAATAAGTGAAACAATTGCAGCAGGACGTGCAAATGTACAATACAAGGAGGTATTGTCTACACTTTGGGATGCTTTTTTAAAATGTATTTATTTAAAAACATCACCAGTGATGGTATCCCTAACATTCTCAGTATAATTGCAGTCTCTTTGCATTGACAGACATGTATGGGGTCATGCAGCCATTATGAAATCACATTCTTTTTGTTATTTCTTTACCTGGCATTTTACTTAGTTAGGTTAAAATGTCAGCCAGCAACATTTGGCCAGTCACAATGATATTCCCCTCCCCTCCTCTAAAAAATAAAATAAATAAAAAAATAAAAATGCTGTTATATTCTGTCTCTGCAGAGTTCAGTGAAGATCAACCAGATCAGTCTGGATGAAAGTGGAGAGCATGTGGGCATCTGCTCCGAGGATGGGAAGGTGAGATCTGTCTACTCATCACCGCTGGTTACTGATCCTTGGACCTGCAGCTAAGAATTGCCAATCGGTGTTTTCCATCTTTCATAATTCATATAAACTCATCTTATCGGCCTCAAACTTTATGCTAATGATTTGGAAGTTGAGGTGTTTGCGAGAGAATTTTTTAGAAGGAACTTCTTCCACATTCAGAGCATTAACCTGAAGTTTTATCTTCACCATATCTACACAAAAACCTTTACGTCTTTTTTTTTTTCATGATGTTGGAATTTCTAAAAAGCTCGTAACAATTTTGAAGAGTAGGGGAAAGGATTGCACTCACATCTGTTGAGCTGTCAGTCAGCCATCAGCCACTCTATGGATACCCTCTCCATGTTCTTGCTGTTATCTTGTCTCTTCTCATCATTACCACCATCCTTCATGGATTTTGCAGTCAAGATATGCTTTCTGATATCGCCCTCCCCCTACTTCCAGCATTCTGGTGGTAAAAAAACAAGATCTTGTCGCACAAAAAGTGGAGCAGACAATTAAAATCAATGTTACAGCAATTGTTTGCCCCCACCAATTCAGTCTGCTGTTAATCCTTTGAAATCTAACTTAATCCTTCATCACTGATGCGGTTCAAGAAAAGAGATAGCATCTTGAAAACATTTCTCTTTTTTGGGGCCTTCAGATAAAGGAAAAATGGGTGTCATGTCCTGTAATGGCACATTGCAATTTACTGTATCAAAACTGAAGCTCTGGTCAAGTCCAAGATTAGGACTTTTGTTCTAAACCCTGCAGGCTTCAAAGAATCAACTTGTCCACTAATTGGTAGCCCAGCGGAGAAGTAGGGCCAATCAAAGTCTTTACTGACCACACATCCCCCCGCCGGCCTCAGACAGTTGCAGAGGCGGCAATTAAAGGAGAAATTTTCAGTTATTCACCTTTGCTTGGTGTTCTGCTGCTTCATCTGTTTCAGGTTCAAGTATTTGGCCTCTATACAAGAGAGGGCTTCCATGATAACTTTGACTGTCCCATAAAGGCAAGTTTTTTTCCCCTGCAAACTTAGTATTTTATCACGTATGTATTGTGGTTTAACTAAACATTTATTTCACACTTCTAAATAAAATCCTTTTTGCAGGTGGTCGCATTGCATCCTCAGTTCAGCAGATCAAACTACAAACAGTTTGTCACTGGGGGCAACAAGGTAGGCGAGAACAATACTTTATCCCGGTGCAGTCATTACAAGCAGTTTTTGGTATTTATAGTAATGTCCTGCGGCAATAATTCATTCCGATTGTGTCCGGGTGAAACCGATTCCTGAGAAAACCCAAGTCACTTTGGCTTGGATGAAGGCGAAGCCAAGTCCTTTGTCTGGTGTGAAAGCCTCTTACTTTCCTGTCTCTTTGCTGGAGTGCCCTCGGCAGAGCTGCCCATTTTCACAAAGTGCTTTTCTCTCAACGGTGTTTCAAAGGCAGAGCTTTACAAGTGCAGCAAATAGACGTCATTATAAAGAGGGTACATAGTCTTAGGACTTCAGCCACATACAGTGATCTCTTTGGGAGGTATGTATAAGGTGAAAAGAATTTAGACCTTAGATTTTGTCTTATTTCTCCCTCAGAAATAACACCAGCGGCCAATTTAACAAACCAGCTTCGATAGTATAATCTGTGCTGATGTGATGTCAGTGCACAAGCATCTATAAATAAGGTATACTGACATTTATAAAGCGCTGTGAGGAAAAACTTTCTCGATGAAACTCCATTATTAGTGTTACTTTGCCATTTTCTTTCAATTGGCGCTGATTCCTCTCAGTTCCATGTTGTGAAGGCCTCCACAAGGTGCCTGTGATGAAAATCAATAAGCCTCAACGGGAGCCACATCCTGTCAAAGGAAATTCAATTTTGTCTCCCCAGTTCTTTTGTCATATCATCTCTTTGTAGAGCAAACTGTTTATTAACATAGCCCAACTGCTGAATTAAATAGCCTTCTCCAGGCCTCCTTGATAATATTATGCACTTTTAGGGGGCTTTTTGTACAACTTTATACAGTAGGGAGGGACAGTATCAATGCCGGGAATGTCGAAGAAAAAGCTGCAATAGATGAAGTCATAGTGGTTAAAAGCACAAGCCACATGCAGCCTCCACAGCACACTTCTGTAAGAAGACGATTGAGTGAAAACATGGCCTGAAAATGTAATGAACACGACTTTAAAAATACTTTTTTTTTTTTTACCTCAATTTTTGCAATAAATGGTGTGCAGCCTAAAGAAGCAGTAGCCATCATGATGAGAGATGTGAAATCATGCCTTTAACACTTCCTTTATGGCTTCCATATCGTCTCCTACTTGCAAATTTTTGTTGGCCATGTGTATCTTTAAAATGACTTCTTCTTCCACCAGTGAATGTGAGGCTAATATGAAGCTTTTCTTGCTCTGGTGGAGTCAAATGAACAATTTATCTTAATTTTCTTTGAGCCAGAATGCTCTGAAATGGAATTAAGTCTGCACATGAGGAGAAAACGCAGGTTTTACTTCATTATTTGCAGTTTAACTTAAATTGTACATTATAAGGCTTCTGCAGCTACTTATCAGACTCAGTGGCCGACTGCTGCATTGGAGCAATAAGCTGTTCATCTACTGCCCTCTGTAGGTTGGACTGCACTACTGCACGCATGCTGTCTGGCTGTCCGCTCCGAGTGTCTAATGCCATCCTGATTTCTTCCCTCAAGCTGCTTCTGTATGAAAGAAACTGGATGAATCGCTGGAAGACTTTGGTTCTACATGAAGGCGAGGGCTCAATCACTAATGTCCAGTGGAGAGCTAATCTGATAGCATGGGCTAACAACTTGGTGAGTGACTGCATCCGAAGTGAAGTTGCACTGTATGGCCAATCTGTTAGAATTCTTATGTTTGATCCTTTGTTTCTTTTAGGGAGTAAAAATCTATGACATCAGCACAAAGCAGCGGATCACCAATGTGTTGAGGGACAACGTCAGTCTGAGGCCTGACATGTATCCATGCAGTCTGTGTTGGAAAGACAACTCCACTCTCATTGTTGGCTGGGGTACATCTATCAAGGTTTGTTTCTTGATCATCTCATCAGTTATTAAAGGCACCAGGTGTTGAAGTTCATCTTGAAGTTGAAGTGTCATCTTGCTATTTTTCCTCAGATTTGTGTTGTGAAAGAGCGAAATCCCACTGAAATGAGAGATCTACCCAGCCGCTATGTGGAAATAGGTACAAAACACTCCATTCATGTAGATTACAGTCATTTTATCCTCCAAATATTTCAAGATTTGTCTACTGAATATTTTTCCACATTCAAATCAAATCCAATTTTATTTACGAGGCACTTTTCATACATCAGTATCACAAAGTCCTGTACGTAATAAAATGCATACAAAAACGACAATGTTTGCAAATTGTCCCCCCCCTTAACATAATCTGAATATTATCTGGCTTGACACTACCGTGAGGAGATGATATCTTGGGAACCCGTCCACACCAGGAGCCACCCATGACCACAGAGGTCGCCACCACAGGGATAGCCCAGATCTGGGCAGGCCAGGGTCCACACCACAGCCATAAGGGCGGCAGAGCAAGACCCTCAGCCATCCAGACAAGAGCCATCCCCATGGCAACATTTCTGCAGACCTAGCAGGCAAAGCTCCCAGTGTGGAGGATCCCCATGAGAAAAACACTGGAGTTAAAAATGATAAAAGTAGAAAATCAAATAAAACCAAAAGAAACCCCTAAAAAAACAAGAGCAACAAGTATAAAAATTTAAATAAAGGAGCTCAAACAACAATGTATCTTGGTAAACAAAGCCATAAAAAGTTATAAAACCAGACGGTGTTTAAATAATTAAGTACAAGTAAAATAGATTAAATATAAATGAGAATAAAATAAAGTTTAAAAACATCAACAGTCTGTTCAACAGTCGAGGGCCGTAGTGATGGAAAGACGCCTCATCGTAGGTTTTAGTCGTGACTTTAGGAACAACTAAAAGGTCTGTACCAGTGGACCTCAGGGTTCATGACGGCTCATAATTTAAAATGTCAGAAAAGCAAGAAGACCTAAGACCATTAAGACACTTATTAACCACTAAAAGCAACCCTGAAACATTCGGGGAGCCAATGCAGCGATTTTAACACGGTTACATTCATTGTCCCATCTGTTGTTACATCTTTTGCATATGTGTCCAAATGTGACAAAAGTACAGGGATTTATGACATTATGGAACAATGTAACAATAAATACTTTGGTAAGTGACATTAATGCCAGAACAGGACATCGCTACTCTACAGGGCTGTCAAGCATATTATCAGAAACACATTTACATTCAGATCCTTTTATCCAAAGAGACTTACAAGTGAAGAACGGCATTTAATATTCAGTGCAATAAGAAACCCAGTAAGGAAGTGCTTAATTTATTTCAATTAGTTTCTGTGACAGTGCCTAAAATTAGAGGTGTAAGAAGAGGAAGTGAAAATGGTCTCAAGAGAGGCACATCCATGCCCCGTTAGCATTTCCCAGAACCACAAAGTTAGACCAGCCTGGATTTGAACTGACTTAAGCATAGGAGATGGCATTATCAGGCCCCATTCCTGAAAGCTTGTATGACTAAGTTCAGGTAGTTGGGTGCAGACCTTGCTATGACTGTAAACAGCATTGTTACTTGTATTTGGTTCAGGCAGCCATGAGTAGTCAGTGGAAGGTAGCCACTTTGTCCTGTTTGGTGGATCAAACAACAAAATTGCTGGCCCATCTTTTAGGGTTTAGCTATGCATGCTGGGAGTCTTGTTCAAAAGAGAATGGCTTTACTCTGGGTGAGAGATAAGCATGTCCTGTACCAGTAGCTGGGAACACAAACTGAATCCGTGCTGTTTGTTTTTTTTTACTTTTGTAAAGTGCAAAGTTGGGTGACGTACAGACAGATGCAATGTGGTCACTGAAGAAGAGCTGATCATCAGTCATCATATGCAGGTTTCTTGTAAATTTTTGGGGGCAGATGCTTGAAGATTATGTTTTGTTTTCTTTTCAGTTGGTTGTGATCACAAATAGCTCAGTCTTTAGACATGTTTAGTTGAAGGTTGTGCTCCTTCATCCTTTGGATATATCAGAGATACTGTATGTCATTTATCTTGAAGGCAAGTACAGTTTTGCAAGAAAGGGTCCCTGTAGCAAGCCTTTGTCCACGACTTTGTAAAGGAAATGGTGTATATTATGAATGTATGACTTTGCAACATCAAAACACAATCTATCTGATATCATAGTATTGGTGTTCATTGCAGCCACTTTGTAATATACCAGCTTTCCAACTCTAAAAAGTCTTCTTACAGGCTTTAGGAGGAGAAGGGAGGTTATAAAAATAATGACAAGGACTCTTGCAGGGTGCAAGTTACATAAAAGCCTCAATGTCTTGAGATTATTAACATCTAGTGGCAAGTATTGCAACTAACCAAGTTCCCCCCACTCACCTTCTACCAAACCACAGCAGTCTTTGAAGATAAGAAACACACACATGCACCAAAAACCAGCTCTATATCCAGCATTTGGTTTGTTTCATTGTGAGTTAATGTTTTAACGCTGTGATGCAGCGTGGTAGAGATGTCCTTAGATATAAATTTCATTTTCTAAGGTAATTAAAACCCAATGTTTAATTTCCATGTGATGGTCCACTAATAGAAGCATATTTATAGTCAATATAATATATTTCTGTGGCTAGATTTCCCTAAACCAGAACTTTAATCACATGTTTTAAGAAGAGCCAATGCAATTGTATATATGATAATGGTATTATGGGGACATGAAGTGACATTCAAGCATTTATTCATGTTAGACAGTCTTTTAGAAAACCTGAAAGGCTAATGTCTTTTATGTAGGTGACTTTTTATGCAAGTAGGAGGACTTCAGAGTCATACATCCATAAGTCCCCACCAAAGGGAGTTGTTCTGTCCCACAGAAGACACTGCTTCAGAACTGCCTGAAAAAAACACATTTGTTGTCCAGGCTTTTCACCCCTCCCTTTTTACTGATGAGCTGACCAATCAAAGCCGGCTGGGCCTTTGAGAAGGGGGATTTAAAGAAAGAGAAATTATTCATCAGACCAGCTGCTTATACTCAGAATAATTTTGTCTATTTCTTTGTTCATTTAAAGTATCTAAATATATTTAGATTTATCCAAAGTTAAATTATGAACTTATAAATGACATGAGAATTTAAATGATTGGTTATATAAATACCATTACTATGGTGTTGGGTTGTGTTGGTCTCTGTATAAAATTATGTAAAAAATCCAGAGAATAATTCTGATTTGCTTTCTGACATATTTTACTGAGGAGAGAAATAATAAGTTCATAATGACTTAGTTTGCTGTTGTAAAAGCTAAATAAAGTTTTACACACTCCACCTCTGTCATCTCCATATCCCCACTCACATTCTTTAACATCTAACATATTCTGATTCTTTCAGTGTCTGCATTTGAGACGGAGTTTTTCATCTGTGGTCTGGCACCGCTGGCAGATCAGCTGGTCACCTTGTACTTTGTGAAGGAGAACTCTGATCAGATGGTATCAGTGTGGCTTTTAATCATGTGTATTAAAAGGACATATAGTTACAGAATTGTATACCGTTACTCATCATGTGTGTGTTCAGGATGAGGAGTTTCGCGCACGACCTCGCCTGGACATCATCCAGCCTCTCCCCGAGACCTGCGAGGAGATCTCTTCAGACGCTCTGACTGTACGCAACTTCCAGGACAATGAGTGTAGAGACTACCGCCTCGGTGAGAACATAAAAAAACGCCCACGCAGAAATGTCACGCTGTCTTTTACTGCGCTCTGATTTCATTATGCATCCACTCAAATGTCAGCTGTAATGCGCTGGACGCGGAGCCATAAATGTATTTTCATTAACAGAGCATTCAGAGGGAGAGTCGCTCTTCTACATCATCAGTCCCAAAGACATCGTTGTGGCCAAGGAGCGAGACCAGGATGACCATATCGATTGGCTGCTTGAAAAGAAGAAATATGAGGTTTGTGTTGTTGAACTTTCATGAATGTTGCTAAAGGTTACGGCCTGCAATGACGGAGTTTAATTTAGTGTCCTGTAACTTTAACAGGAAGCACTGATGGCTGCAGAGATCAGCTTCAAAAACATTAAGAGACACGACGTTCAGAAAATTGGAATGGCTTATATCAATCATTTGGTGGAGAAGGGAGACTATGACAGTGCAGCAAGGTGAGTCTTACATGTGCTGCAGGTGTACGGGATATATAAAGTAGATAAAGTTTTGTCATGCTATGTGGTGCTTGAAAGTTGGTAAACCTTTTCAAATTTTCCATATCCCTCTTGAAATTTGACCTAAGCCCAAAATAAAAAAAATGACATCCAATTAAACAAACCTATCAAATCTATGCTGTTTGATCATTGTTGACAAAAATTAAACAGTAATTAAACTCTTAGTGGAATAAGTATGGGATCCATGATGATTAACTGCTAATTTAACAGATGTTTTCTGTTTAATGGATGACAGCTAAGTGTTATGGGATGTTTGATATCGTCGAAATAAGTGAGTTTTATCAAAAACATATCTTCATAACACTTTGTGGAAATGTTTATTAAAAGAGATTTCTGAGGGCCTCAGAAAAAAGAGCTAGTGAGACATAGATCACTCAAAGAGAGAGGTGTGCATCCCAGAGTTGGAATTGTTGCATTGATTAATGAAGAAGAATTCTCCAATGCCAATGTTAAAAACTGATCAACATTACTTGACCTGTTACTGCAGCTCAAGTGGGTCGCACATGATCCTCAAAGCAAAGGTTAACATACTTTTGCCACTTTCATGTTGGATTACATGTCATCCTTTTTACCTTTGTTATTTTATCTCCTTTAAAACTCTGTTTGAAATCATGCAGAAAGATAGAAAACTGTAAAGCTACTGCATGATGTTGGGACTGGAGGGCTGGTGCTGATGTGACTAACAGCAACAAACATGGCCACTGCTCCCAAAATCAAAAAGCAGAATCTTATGTTTGTTCTTTTTTAATATGTAAGTTTTTTTCACTTTATATTTTTTCACTCCAGGAAGTGTCAAAAGGTTCTTGGGAAAAACATGGAGCTGTGGGAAAATGAAGTATACAGGTTCAAGACAATCGGGCAGCTGAAGGTTGGCCTGGATTTCATGAAAACTCATTTCTATTAACATTGGCATTATCAAAGTATTTATGATGATGAATGCAATGAAATCTGGCAAGTTTTCCCTTGCAAGTTGTCCTTTGTTCAATATCAATCTTTATATTTCACCACCTCTCTGCAATTTCAGGCCATCAGTCAGTATTTGCCAAGAGGAGATCTGCGACTCAGACCAGCCATCTATGAAATGATCTTGCATGAATTTCTAAAAACTGATTATGAGGTACTTTTTCTTCTGAGTCTGTACTTGCTTTGACGAACCCAGCAACGCAATAATCCATCAGCTGATGATTGTCCGCTCCTCTTCCTTTCCTTCCCCTAAGGGTTTTGCCACACTGATCAGGGAATGGCCAGGAGAGCTTTACAATAACATGGCCATTGTTCAGGCCGTCACCGATCACCTAAAGAGGGATCCCACCAACAGCACCCTCCTCACAACCCTGGCTGAGCTGTGAGTATATGTGATGTTACATTTTTGACATTTTGTGAATCAAGTTATGGAATAACCTGCCTGTCTTTCGATTCTGTCTCAGGTACACATATGACCAGCGGTACGACAGAGCTTTAGAAATCTACCTGAGACTGAGGCACAAAGACGTTTACCAGCTGATCCACAAACACAACCTTTTCTCCTCCATAGAGGACAAGATCGTCCTCCTCATGGACTTTGACAAAGAGGTAATTCACTGAAGGCACATTCATCTGGATCACAGTCAGCACACCTAGTTGCGGTTTTGTCCATTTAAGTGATATAATGTATGCTTTTTATGTCACTAGAAAGCTGTTGACATGCTTCTGGATAATGAAGATAAGATATCTGTAAGTCCACTTGACTTTCCTCAATCTTTTCACCCTTGTTCTTATAAA